>JAQPPZ010006344.1:0-11509 GCA_028583015.1 Wollemia nobilis
ATGAATGTCATTGAGTCTCATCATTTAATCTCAATGATTTATCAATCTGAGGTGGTGTCAAAAGCATCTACGATAGAAGGCTAGGGCGAGTACAATTCAAGTATTGATTTTTAAGCATTAATTGGTGAAGCTGATTTTGGTTTAGCCCTTGGTGTCCACACTAAACCTAGTCTGAAAGATAGGAAACTAAAATAAATTACAAGAATTGAAAACTAAATCTAAATTGCAGAATTTAACAATTAACTACAATTGCATGAGTTGAAATTGTTGAATTGAAATCTAATCTACTTTTACGGAAATTAGGCATAGATTGAAATTTATATTGAAATGTTGCTGAAAATGAAATCATAAATTACACTTGTAAAATTGAAACCTATTATACTCTTGCATAATGGAAGTGATGCTTGGAAACAAAACATCATCGTGCCACCTTACAAAAGGTCATCAAGCTTCTGCTACAAGAATTGACAACAAAATGAAATATGTTGAAAATGAAAAGTTGTTAAAACATAAAAGTAGGGAAAATATAGAAAGCAAAGGAAAAATTCTTAATATAATTTGTCAGCTGACTTACACACAAATGTTGTACACAAACATAATAGAAAACATAAATCACATAATACAAAATAAAAATAAGAAAATGATACGGCAGCGATCTATTAATTCTCTTATGACAAAATTATAGATTAAAACCTGCCATAAAATTCCTCCTTCTATATTTGAAAGTAGGCCCATACTTCCTGATATAGAAGCGTTGCAGAAAAGGCTCCAGCAATAATTAACACTTTCGAACGAGAAAATGATAAAATAGATGCACTTTTATTGATGACGGAACATCTTGTTTTTTGTTACAAAATTGTTGTATAGTCCTAGTGTACGCACTGTTAAACTCTCCTCCATTCTAATTCCCAACTGGCTCAACCAAGGAGGGAGTTGTGTTATTTATATAAATATTTACAACATATCCCATGCTCAAATCAACCTATGTGCTACTTTACAGTGATTTTTCAATAATTTTAGATCTAAAATAAATGCAAATATGGACAGTTTGTGTTGCAGTAGTAGTCATTGGCCCTTAGAAAGCATCTTCAATGGTGGAAGTACGTGGGAGAAGTCTGGAAATATCTCACACATATTTCTTCACTTCATAATATACCATTTCTATCTTGCAAACAACTTCCTATTATGTTGCAATTATTTTTGTGTTTATCCTAGAAGAGGATCAAAATTGATTTTTTCCATGAATGGTGGCTTTGGACGGAAAAGACGACAAAATCATATGGGATATATTTTTCCTTAACATTCTCAACCTTCTTTCCATTTTTCCATCATCAAAAATAGTCAAAAAGTCAAAAAGCACTTTTCTGTTCTCATTTCGAAGATAAGTGGCTCATTCCAAAGAGACTCTATTTCTCATTCCGAAGATGTTTTGTTCATTCAGAAGATATTCGAAATGAGCAATTGTGTGCTCTTAAAATGATTTTATTTATATTTCTCAAGTGGATTATCCCTCAGGATCAAATTTCAATAGCCTTCATTCCTCTCCATGTGTGAATTACATGCCTTGCCATTCATTGGTAGCTTGCTGGAATTCACATGGTAAACTCTCTTGCATTACTCGGTTCTTTGCATAGTTGTAAAATATTGTATTTCTTGCAAATTAAAACAAATTAGAACATGTGGAAAAACTATTCAAATATCAGCATGAAGGAGTACATCAAGTTGCTACTGAATTTATACACTTCATTCATAGTAATAACCATGTTGAAATAGTGCAGTCTTTATAATTGCCCCTTCTGTTATATACCATTTGTTGTTGCCCTATTTAGACCGTAGCAGAATACTTCTAAATGGGATTAGATGTCTTTTGTAGTCCACTTATGAACTCATTCCCATCCATATCCTCATGCTTTTCTTAAAAACTTCAAGGTGTTCCTATAAATGTTGACTTGCTAATTTTTCTATATGGTTATTTTTTAGATTTTTAGATTTATAGCCAGGTCTAAACTTTTATCTTCAATGTGGATTTGAAACAAGTTTAAGGGCAAGAAAATATTCAAAAACCATTGAAAAGTTAATGGATATCAGCATATCACATTTGGTTAATTAAAATGCATGTTCTTACTTGCTACTTAATCAAGCAAAATCAGTCACAAAATGCTGAAAATAGTCAAAAATAGAGAGATATATGATATTCCTAACATAAAATCATGTAAACACTTAACAAATAGTATATTTTAGTCAACTATTTGGCAATTAACTTTATCATATGGTAGTCAAAAAGATTATGCAATAATGAGGCACTTTTGGGCCTCATCATCCCCCCCAACTTGAACTGATGAATGCCCTCATACATCTTAGTAGGCCATAGTAATATGTAGGTTTTATTCTTGTGAACAACATCCTTTGCTATCTACTAACTAAGAAATTTCTCCTTGCTGCACTATATCAAGTATTTTGCAATTAAGCATATGTATGACTCTTTTTCTATTTTTCTAAATTTTTTAGTGCTTTAAAGGAATTACCTCTTAAAGGCTTGATATCATATGATTCATATTTTAATAGTCTTATTGTGGACTATATTTGTGAGATGCACTACTGCGATGGAATTTTTGTTTTTAACAATATTTCAGCTTGAATGCTTATTTTTGTTGTTTGCACCTTTTGAACAAAATTGATAAAAAAATTGATTTGAAATGCTTGAGGGATGCACTTACTTGTGGTATAGCCTTATAAACCTTAATATTTGATGTACCCTCTTTTTGCTATTAAATAGCATTTTTTAGCAATTTTAGTGTTTTTGATTTTTGCTCATTTCGAAGATATCTGCTCATTTCGAAGAGACTGTATTCTCATTTTGAAGATGTCTACTCATTTCAAAGAGATTGCATTTATCATTCTGAAGATGTCTGCTCATTCTGAAGAGACTATATTTCTCATTTCGAAGATTTATGCTCATTCTGAAGAGACTGTATTTCTCATTCCGAAGATCTTAAAAAAAAATGCAAAAATGACCTCCTATGCAAAAGTTAGCTATAGATTCTATTGTGGGTCCATCTCTAGAGTGTATAAGATTTCTATAACATCAAAAATATCTTCTTCATCCTTTTGTTTAGATGCTATTATTTGTTTTGTATGTTGCTATTTTATTCCAGTAGTACTAAAATAGAAACTTCGGGTCATTTTGTTGATTATCCTCCTTCAATTTATCAGACAATTGTGAGACATAAACTTGTAGTTCTCCTTCTAAAATTTTCCCTACAAATTGAAATAGAAATGCTGCCATGTTTGTCCCAAAACCAGTTTTTTGCACAATTTTGAAATTTCCATGCAATTAAGGGCATAAGGGGGTGTTTCTTGACATCTTGAACATGTTCTTTTTTTTTCAACTTGTCACTATTGTATGAATATTGGTTTCTCTGCCATTCTTCAGAAATTTGGTTTTCATCATGAATGGATCAAGCTTTTGGAAGGATGTTTTATGAAACCTTGGTTTTCAGTCCTTGTTAATGGTGCTTCTGCTTTGGATACTTTCAAAGTAAAGGGGCCTAAGGCAAGGTGACCCTATCTCCCATGTTTATCATTGTGAAGCCCTTGGGAGGACAATCAAAGGCTGCTGTTTTATTGGTCTTATTTCGGGAATTAAGCATCATCACAAACACGGGCGATTTACACATGAGCAGTTTGTGGATGATACTTTGTTGTTAACTCTTGCATCCAGGCGGGGGCTAAGGTCTCCAGCTTATATTCTAGGCTATATGAGGATCTTTGTAAGGGCCCAAGGTAAATTTTCAAGATGACTAAAGGTTATTTCTTTAGCACTCCCATTCGAGGCTTGATTAAGATTGCTAGGATTCTTGAGATGCTCGGTGTCTACTCTTCCATCCACATACCCTAGGCATTCCTTTATTTACGGGGAAGAGCTATTGATTCCATGTGGACTAATGTAATTGAAAGAATTGGGAGGAAAGTTTGGCTGGATGGAAAGGGAATTTGTTATCTCAAGGCAGCAGAGCAGTTCTCACCAAGTTTTCCATTCAAAGCATCCACTGTCTCTTTCTCTCTATTTTTAAAAGCTCCTACAGTGTCTACACTAAAATTGAACGAGATCGAGAAGATGTTCCTATGGGTAAGTTACCGAGTCTTAGCAATGCTTTCACTTGGTGTCCTGGGATAGGGTTTGCAAACCAAGGGAGTTTGGAGGTATTGGGCTAAGGAGAATACAACATTTAAACATGGCCCTCCTGGCCAAACAAGCATGGCGTCTTTTGACAAATGCAAATGCAGAATGGATTACTATAATCAGAAGAAAGTATTTGCAAGAAATTGAATTCTTAAGTTATTCCTTTCCTCCCAGGGGATCAATTTTTGGAAATCAATCCTTCAAACTAAAAACACTAAGAAAGCAAAGACTCACGTTAGGCTGGAAATGGAAGAAACATTGATTTTTGGGACCACAAATGGTTAAAGGACTATCCCCTCTCTTCAGACCCCATCATTTCAACCCTTAGAGCTTGGACAATTGAAGTTTTTGGTACCAAAGTTGCAGATTTTATTACTTTGTCAAACAATAGAAGGGTATGGAAGCCAATAATGAATAATGATCTACCGGGGGCATCAATAATGCGGAGAATGAATTTAAACGATCTTTCTTTCCCTTACGGCTTTCTTGAGAGGACCGACTTATGCGGGAAGCTTCGGACAATTGGGAATTTTACATCAGGCTTGCTTATCGTTCTTATTGATAATAGTGAAACTACTTTCCCTCACTTGGAAGTTTGGCCCAAAAGCATTGTTCCGAAGGTTGGGTTTTTTGCATGGCTGGCCATCCAATATAAGATCCTCACCATGGATAACTTAATTAAAGAGGTGTGATTGTTGTTAATAGGTGTTATCTTTGTATGTCTGAGTGGGAGTCTATTGATCATTTGTTTCACGTATTGCCAATTTTTACCTGTCTCTCAATCTTGTTAGAGTCTTGTTACAAGTGTTTCATATTTATTGGGTCCATCCTCGATCCATTTTTGACTTATTTGTCCGATGCTTCCCCATTTTGAATAGGCATCTTAGGTATATGTGGAAGATATGCCTTCATCACTACTTGTAGGATATGGTTGGAAAGGAGATTGGGGCCTTCTTGGATAAGGTTTCTCAGTCATCCTCTGTCCTGTCAAAAATTTTAGCATATGCTAATGAGAATGCTTGTTTAGTGCCTGCAGCATCTAGACCTTCAAATACTTTTGAAGCTTCATTAGGCCAGTCATTAAACTTACCTCTCACTGATGGCCTCAATCATCCTCAAGTCTGTCCTAGAACCATGATCACATGGACCCCACCCCCCTAGGGTGGATTAAGTTAAATTTTGATGGGGCATCTAGGGGCAACCCAGGTGAAGCTGGGGCTGGTGGCTTACTTAGAGACCACAAGGGTGAGGTGCTTGTAGCTTTTTCTAAACATATTGGAGCTCAAACTAACAATGTGGCTGAAGCAAGGGCAGTTTGGAGGAGCCTCAAGGTGGCAGAGAATTATCCAGGGAAACTGTTGGTGGAAGGTGATTCTCTTATTATTATAAATCTTCTAAAGAACACTAAGAGAGCTCCTTGGAGATTTGATGACTACATCCATGAAGAAAGGGCTCTAATTCATGATCGACTTGAGGCCATAATTTTGCATACCTTCCAGGAAGCAAAAATGAAGGCATTGTAGCTGCAAATTTGATCACATGGACTGAAAATCTTCCTCATGCAGTCTCAATGGTGATAGATAATGAAAAACTTTAGATTGGAAGGCTCAAAGTGGATCAATGACAGAAAATGGGGGCATTTAAAAAAAAAAAAAAAATTTGAACCTTATAATGGATTTTGTCATATTTGTTTTTTTTGTTCATGTGACTAGTGTTTTTTGCAATCGGTGGGGCAATCGATATAGGTTTTTTATCTACAAATTCATGCATGGGAAACATCTGCTTTGGCCTCAAGTATTTCCCAAGGTGTGTTTGGATTCGATGTTGCAAAAAGGCCCTAGCAAGAAATAACAAAGTGTTGCAGATCCCTGACAATGAGGCACCAGACCCCACCATAATAGTCTTGGAGAAGATGACAATTTCATCAGCCTCCAACAGTATCAACCAGTTGAAGAGTCTGTCTGGCCTCATCAGTGCAGCTGTTGATTTGTGTGATTCCCTAAATCTTCTGTTTTATAGCCAGCAGTTCCAGGGGCACAAGGAGTCGAAGGCAAAATCTAAAGATGATGGCAAGAATGATGATAAGAAGTTAGATGAGGACTACAAGGAAGACTGCTTGGCCTCTTGGCTGTCCATTCTATGGGATGTTTTTTTTGACCATATTCTATTATTTTTATATGGGCACAAGCTACTCTGCATGGTGCTTGCATGATTAGTTTTTGTCTTTGTTAGTTCTTTTTTGCGTCTTTCTTTTCTCATGGCCATAATATTAGGCTTCCATAGTTTAGTTTTGTTGTATTCTAATGGAAGAGTAGGTCTTGGCCATTTTTGTTGTCAGTTTAAACTTTTAGGGCTTGGCATTTGTCCAGTTGGTCAGTGGACCCTATTTTGTAAAATGGTTTTGGGTCAACCAATTAAAACCCGGTGTTAATTATAATATTCTCTTACTTACCAAAAAAAAAAAAAAAAATTCTCATTCAACTAAGGGCAAAAGGGGGTGTTTCTTGACATTTTGATCATGTTCCATTTTCAACTTACCAATATTGTATGAATAGTTTATGCCAAATAACGATTATCAGAAATTAAATACTAAATGCCTACTATGACTTAAATGCAAGAAACACATACCTTATTGTCCTGAAAATTAATCAACCACCTTACAAGCTGCTTTTGATGATTGTTAGCAAGCTATCTAAAAACATAAATATACACGAGCAACATGAGATTTGTACAATGGTGGAACAATGATGGGTGGATCAACAAGGCAATGCATACTGAAAAACTAGTTTTCATGCAAGCCAACTCAGCAGTGCCTCAAGGAGGTTTTCACTACTGAATTATTCATTTTTTTTCTCATTTTTTCTCATTTTTTTCTCTTTTTTTTCATCTCTTTTTTTCATCAGAAGAGTCTACCATTTCTGGTTTTCAACCAACTTTTGTCATTTTTTTTTTTTCAAGTTCCTCAATAAAAGAGTATCTCTCATGAGGCTATAGTGAGAGAGAATGTCTCTCACTCTTATTTGGATATGAATAAATCTGTATTCTACAAAAACATGTCAATATTTGTATAAAAACACCATATTTTCTGTTGAAAAATGTAACAATGATGCAACCTTCCTTTCTAGATGAGTAGTAAGAATCTACTTATGCCATCATTTAACTCCTTATTACTGGAAATGAAGTATTGGCTCCACCGTTCCTCTTCCTTGCTGAAATTGATGCTTGTCCTCATGTATCCCCATTTTGTGGGACATGCCTTTGCTGCAATTTTTCTTTTTCTTTTTTTTTATAATTTTTCTTGTCTTGCTTGTACCCAAGAAGGAAGTTCACAAACAAGACTATTCTTCTCTTGCTTTTCTTTTATTTTTTTTCTTTTTTTCAAACTTTTTTTTGTCACTTTGAATTTGATATTGAAGAGAAATTCTCTTCCATTATGTGTACATCCAATGGAATCTCCTTCAAGAACTCCTCCTTAGTTAATGGTGCATGGTATACCCGAAGGCAATGTCCATTCACCACTAACATCCTCCATGAATTACCAATGGGATAAAGAAGCACTGCTCCATATCTGAAAAATCCTTCAATCAAGTGTTGTCCATGCCTCTTGGTCTACAAAATCTTGTCAATCTGTACTTGAAACAATTAAATACCGATTCCTAAAATATGTTAAGTGCTTACATCAAGATAAAATCTTGATATACCTTTGTAATTCCATGTAAAGGAATTGAAATATTGTTTCAAAATAACAACAATTTTGCTTTTTGTTTATAAGTCAGCTAGCTAATAATGTTCGAGAATCTTCTTGGTTGCACTTCAATTTGTTTCATTCCTAGGAGGATAGAATTTACCTCTTTGTAATTTCTTACTAAGGAGTTCAATGGAAGTAAATTTTCTCTGTGTAGTTTTTCTCCTTTATCCAAGGCTAATTTTTGTGTGTTTGGACTAAAGGTTTTTTTTGTATCTCCATTGATTTTTGTCTCTTCAAGCTCAGATAAGTTCTTGTTTGAGCACATTTGGATGTTGTTGTAGTCAATAACATTTCCTATAGTTTTTTTTTTTACCAGATTTAGCTACATAGACAGGGGTTGCCTATCGTATATTATTTAGATTGATCACAGGTTGGGCTAAAAAAAAAAAAAAATTGTTTGCACAATAAGACAAGAAGTGTACAACTTTAGTAGATCAACTACTTGCTAGGTAGGATCACCTCTAATGAGATCAAATATTTTCTATGTAGGCTAAAAATTGCTAGGTTGTGATTTAGTGCTGTAAAATCCTAACAATATTTAAGTAATAATGGAAAAATCTAGGATAACCATGAAGTTGTAAACTCCTATTTTGATTGTGCAAAAGTTTTTGTGACTTTTATTTTTTTTAATAGATTCAACTTACATAGACAGGGGTTGCCTATCCTATATTATTCATATTGGCCATAGGTTGGGCTGAAGGTTGTGGTTGATTTACTTGTCCTGTTTGTTGTTGTTGGGATCTCTCATTGAGAAGAATTCAGACTAGGCAACAAATTTTATATCTCTAAGTTGTGGAAGTAAATGGCATTCATCAGTGATATGCCCTTGTAAAAAAATGCTACAAGTAGCTGATATGGCTATTTTTTTCAAGGGATAGTCTTGTATATCTACCATGATATCTTACCAACACCTAGTACAAATTTTTTTATACTACCCTAATGATATGGATATAAAAATGGCAATACTAGCAGAAAGCTCTTCTAAATATTTTAAGAGATCTTATGTTTCTTGATAATAAGGATGATGAATTCTTTCAATTTTTATCAAGAATTTCAAACATAGGTAATTGAACCCCCAAGTGTGAATATCACCTCCCTGTGGTTGTTTATTTTCTAAATGGACTGAAATGCAACTATCAATAATTATTATTTATACCAGCTATTACATTCAAATTTTACTCTGAAATTTATAACTTAGTACAATAATAATTATTTGACTACTTTTACCCTCTAACAACACCACGATCTTTGGTAAAGGTGCAAAAATTATGTTTTGTTGTTAATCACATCATTAAATCTCAAATATCTTATCAATCTGAGGTGATGTCCAAGGTTGTCTATGATAGAAGGCTAGGGAAGAGTACAATTCAGGCATTCAAATTTTAAGTATTTATTGGGTGGGATAGATTTGGTTTAGCCTTTTGGTGTCACACTAAACCTAATATGTAGAATGTAAAATTGCAGGAACTAAAAACTAATTCTAAGTTACAAGAATTGAAATCTAACTACAATTGTAGGAATTGAAATTGCTAAATTGAAAGTCTAATCTACTTTTGCAGAATTAAAATAACAAAATTTAAATGTTGCTAAAATGAAATCCTAAGTTACATTTGTATAATTGAAACCTCGTTACTCTTGCATAATTGAAATTATGCTTGTAAATGAATCTTATGCTAAAAACATCTATTAATGTCATGCCACAAAAGGTCGTCAAGCTTCTACTATAGGAATTGATAGCAAAATGAAATATGCTGAAAATGGAAGGTTTCTAAAATAGAAAAGTAGGGAAAACATGAAAAGCAAAAGAAAAATGCTTAATATAATTTTCCAGCTGACACACACACAAATTTTGTACACAAACATAATAGAAAATATAAATAACATTATACAAACTTAAAACAAAAAAATAAACTTGACAAGTAATCTATTAATTCTGTTGTAAAAAAATTATAGATTAAAACCTGCCATAAAAATCCTACTATATATGAAAGTGTGCCCATACTTCCTAATCTAGAAAGAGGTGAAAATCACTCCTTAACTAATTAACACTAAGCATATAAATTATAAAATAACTACACTTTTATTGATGACAAAACATGCTAAAAATTGTTATAGAAAATTATTGTACAGTCCTAATTGTTGCTATTGAAAACTCTCCTCTATTATAATTCCTAACTGGCTCAAACAAGGAGGGAGATGTGTTATTTATATAAATATTTACAACATATCCCATGCTCAAATCAGCCTATGTGCTACTTTACAATGATTTGCCAATAATTTTGGATCTGAAATAAATGCAAATTTGGACAGTTTGTGTTGTAGTAGTAGTCATTGGCCCTTAGAAAGAATCTTCAGTGATGGGAGTACGTGGGAGGAATCTAGAAATATCTCACACATATTTCTCCACTTTAGAATATGCCATTTCTATCTTGCAAAAAACTTCCTATTATGTTGTAGTTATTTATGGGTTTATCCTAGAAGAGGATCAATTGATCTTTTTCCATGAATGGTGGCTTTGGATGGCAAGGACGACAAAGACAGTTGGGGGATATTTTACCTTAACCTTCTCAACATTATTTCCATTTTTCCATCCTAAAAAAATAGTCAAAAAGTCAAAAAGCACTTTCTGTTCTCAATCCAGAGCTAAGTGGCTCAATCTGAAGAGACAACATTTCTTAATTCGAAAATACCTGTTCAATCCGAAGATCTTTATAATGACAAACTATGTGCACTTCAAGTTATTTTAGCTGCATTTCTTAGGTGGATTATGCCTCAGTATCATATTGCAATAACATTCATTCCTCTCCATGTGTGAATTCTATGCCTTGTCATTCATTGGTAGCTTGCTGGAATTTACATGGTAAATTATTGCATTTTCCAACTCTGCTGCATAGTTGTAAAATATTAACATTTATTGCAAATTGAAATAAATTATAATATGGATTTTTTTTTTCAAATATCAACATGAAGGAGTACATCAAGTTGCTGCTAAATTTATACACTTCATTCACTAAGTAACCATGCTGAAATAGTGCAATAATGCTGCATAATTGTCCATGCTCTATTATACATTGTTGCTACCTATTTAGACCATGTGGGAATGCTTATAAATAGGTCAAATGTCTTTTGTATTCCTTCTAAAATCATTCCATCTATATCCTCATGCTTTGCTTGACAACTTCAAGGTGTTCCTATAAAGTGACAGCTTGCTGATTTTTATATGGCTGTTTTTTTCAGATTTTTAGATTTATGACAGTCCTAATAATTTGGCTTCAATGTGGACTTCAAAAAAGTTGAATGGCATGAAAACATTCATAAAAAATTGTGAAGTTAATGTATATCAGCATACCACATTTGGCTATTTGAAATGCATATTTTTATTTGCTACTTAATCAAACAAAAGCAGTCACAAAATGCTAAAAATAGTAAAAAATAGAGATATAATGATCCTAACATAAAATCATGCAAACACTTAACAAATATATATTCTAATAAACTATTTGGAATTTAACTTAATAATATGACAATTTTTATATGTCAAACATAGTGTAAAAATGAGTCATTTTCAGGCCTCATCA
>JAQPPZ010006345.1:0-10752 GCA_028583015.1 Wollemia nobilis
CTAGAAATTCAAAGGATTAATCCAAGATTTATTCACACAAACATTGGCCGTGGACAACCCCATAGCACCAAATAATCAACAAATGGGGTACTCAGGACCTTCCATGAGGCACAGAACCTCTCTAGGTTAATGAAGTGCGATGAGAATCTTCCCATGCAAGGATTTGTGAATGATCAGCATAGTGACTAGAACAAAAGTACCTAGCAAATGCTCCTGAGGTAGCTACATACATAAGGAAGTTCCACCAATGCCTACTCTCAATAATGCCCTCGTGTAACTTGCTCTCCGCCAGACCCGGTCACGATACGTACTCAAACTCACACAAAGTTTGCGGACCACATAGGCTAGGCTTTCCATTTACGTGCTTATTCAATAGTCAACACCCTCATAAAAGCTATTATGGAAATTTTAAAAGCCATCGAATAACAGCCTCACGAAGCAAATTCTTTCAACAACTTCATGGAACATGTGAACGTGTATGTACCTGAGTTTATCATTACCTTCAGAGAAGATGAAGTCAAAACAATATCGAATCACATGGTGTATCCACCTCCACGTTGTCTGTAATAACAACAAGATCCTATAAGAGAGTTGGCAGATACCGTCTCGTCCAAAGACGATCATTACCATCGCAGCTCTGAAACATTTGAAGTCGCCCAAATTTCTCATATCACAAAACTTCTCCACGCACACACTCCAAGCAGCTTTCAATGTGCAATATGCTCTGATACGACATAGTTGTTCCTATTTGCCCAAGCAGGGACAAAAGACAATACCTACATTGTGCCATTTGTTGGAAGGTAGATGGGCTTACAACATACCGTTAGGGTGGCCTGGACTGTGACACATGTCCTTCGACGTCACCAAGGCTTTAAAGTATGCATTTGAAGGAATACATGTAGTCCATGGACTAGAGCCCTTCAAGTATTGACAAAAAATGCTGTACAATTAATGCCTCAATCGACCTTCAATGCATTTGGATTTCCAATTAAATCCATCTAAATAGGGTCCAATACCGTTATGCACCACCGTGACCAAAATAGCAAAATCCTGCTGTGTGAGACTTCATCATCTCGCTCCTTCACTAACAATGCCACCTATCATGGCTAAACTTAAGGATAATGGAAAAGATCCTTAGTGAGAGGCCTGCCCCCAGAAGAGGGGGTTGCCAACAATATCAATGTGATCAATAGAGTGGCAATACCTAGCACAATAGAAAGTCGAGACTCCTAACCCACTAAATGATGAATGGACTCGTGAAGGACCCCCGCTTCCCCTCCTCCCAAGCATCAACAATCACTATTGAAATGGCCGGCATAAATTCTCAGTGAGTATTTAGTGAATGCTGGGCAACACCCACATTAGAATCGTATAGGACATGGGGAGACTCGCTCTATAGGAACAGCTTGTTCCTCTAGGTTACCCACCAAAACTGCATAAATTTGTGTATAGCCTTGATCATGGTCTTGAACCATGCAAGTAGTAAAAGGACTAAGGCAAAGAGCCTTTGCTAAAAATATCAATTATCTCACAAACCCGACTTCACTCTAAGATATCTTTGGCCAATGCATTGGCATGGATACTTGGCTAGGTAGATATGAGCAGATGTATGTCCTTTCCAACCAAGTGAGACAATGCCGTATGGATAAGTCTGAGTATGGTTCAACCACCCCTCGCCTTAGACATCTTGGTAGGCAACACAAGGCCTAGAAATAGGCAATAATGGTGAATTGTAATTCGTATCTTTATGCCAACCCAATGCATAAGACATATTGGGATATTACCTCCCATGGGCAACAAACACCTTGGCAACACCGTAATCCCCTCCCTACAGAGAGAGGTGAAAGTTCGGGAGACACTCTTGAGAACATGAACTATGGTCCCGGACATCTTCTTGAAGCTGTTCCCCTTGAGGTTCCATGTCAATGACAGCACCCAAGAGAATCAGTGTCCCTCCACCAAGAGTGGAACAACCGCCATGGGGACCGCATTAACTTGCTGGAACAAGGAGAGCCTTCAATGTCACAAGTAATAGTTGCTGAAGAGAATGAACATTTTTGGATCTTCGAAAGGGATCTTAAGATGGACCGAGAGGATCTATCTCAATCATGCGCGACAAAGATAACCACCCTTTTAACTCATGAAGATCTAATGGGATAGATGGGCATAATGTTAGGGCATGAGTGGTGGGTAGACCTGGGTGGGGACCAAGTGTTGATCCATGGCTCCAAAATCTATGATGAGCACCATCCACCTCAGACCTTATCATCATGACAACAAGACTGAGGGCGACTCATCCTCCTACTTCACACAGGGTCACTGCTCGTACCTTTCCCCCAGAGCCGCATCCAGAGCAGGGTGGAGCATCCGTAAGATTCAAGTTATCAGGTCTCTGGTAATGGAGACCAAATTCATTCCATCCACATGATCTCCATTGATTTGATCGCACCCATACCGTAACCGTCGATCCAATACGGTCATTGCATCTGCCCATAGATGCCATCGATTGGGATCCTAAATTCACCTTTATCACCATCAGTTATCTAGCTTTATGAAATGCCCATTTTACCCCAAGGACAACCCAAGGATGTTTCAAGGTCAAGAGGAATCCGAGGTTCCCAAAGCGTATCTAAATTTAGCTAATGATATCTTATCCGATCCCAACCCACACCAGCTTGGAGGATCTTTTGATCCCCACATGTCGCTTCAAGGAGACACCGGATTTAGATATCTAAGTACAAACTAATGTGAATCCACAAACATTCTTAAGTCAGCTCCTTCTCCCTCAAAGAGCAAGCCGACTGCTACTGCCATTCTCAAAGAGAAGAAGGAGTGTTTTGCATGGTCATACAAAGGATATGCCAGACTAGACCAATGGAATACGCATAATTTAATGCTTGATCTGACAACTCAAGCCTCGTAAAGCAAAAACTACGAAGATGCACCCAAGAAGGTCTTAATGGTCAAAGACGAATTGCAAAAATGGCTGATGCATAGTTTGTCATCTACGTGATTATCCGCTATGGTTGTCCAACATGGTTCCTGGCTGGCAAGCCCGCGGGTGATTCACATATGCACCAATTTTTGAGATCTCACAAAGCAAGTCCCAAGGATGATTTCATTGAGTACTCAATGACAGTATCGCCATACAGTATCACGAAATGCTCTCCTAATAGATGGTTTCTGATGGCAATCAAATTCGTATCAATCCCTAAGACCAACTAAAATGGCATTCACAATGCCTTGGGGACATTTGTTATAAGGTCATGCCTTTTGGCCTTAAAATTTTGGTGCCACCTACCAATCGTGCCACACGTACATCTTCCATGACTACATGCACAAAACTTAAAGATTACATGGATGATTTATTAGCCAAGTCTCTTTGAGTGCGCTCAAATTCATACTCAAGGACTTAAGCAAAATCCTCGATCCACTCATGGAGCATAAAGTTAGACTAAACCCTAAAGTAGCGCAAGATTTACTACACATCTAGAAAACTCGGGGTTTCATAGTCTCAAAGTAAGGAATCAATGCTGACCCAAAGAAAGTCAAGGTAACTCTTGAAATGGTTCCCCCAACTACAATCAGGCATCTCAAGTTCACAGGGAAAGGTCGCATCGATTAAATGCTTCATAGCGCAATTATCTAACAAGTGCTGACCCATGAACAAATTATTGCACAAGGGGGTTACATTTCACTGGACATGAAAGGTAACAAACTTTTGACAAGATCAAACAATACATGGCTTCGCTATTTAAAAGATATTGGCACCACCTAGCCTGTGAGTGCCATTCTACTTATACATCTCTGCCCATCGAGGGCACTTCGGTGCCATGTTAGCCCAAAAGAATGAACTTCACAAGAAATAGGCTACTTACTATCTTAGCCACACACTGGTTAGTTATGAACTTAACTATGCATACGTTGAGAAACTCTACTTGGTAGTGGTGTTTGCTACCAAAAATCTATGCCACTACATGCTGAGCAACACTACGTATGTTGTGTCTAAGGATAATCCATTACATACATGATGAGTCATACTTATCATAGTAGTCGACCCACGAAATGGATCATGTTGTTGATTTAAATTTGGACATAGAGTTTATTGGATATAAATCTATAGAAGGACAAGTCATAGCTTATCAATTAGTAGAGGCTTCTCTTGAAGATGATCAAATCTCTACGTCATAGAACTACTCGATGATGTGGTCTTCCATGTCTCAAAATTGCTAGATTCTGATGAGCCTGAGTCATAGGCCGACATAACCCTATTATTCGATGGTTCTAAATGTGAGCAAGGTGGTGGCATGAGAATTGTATTCTTCACACCACAGTAAGTGCTCCAATGCCCCCGCTATTTAAATTAAACTTCCCATGCACCAAACATACGTGCCTAGTATGAAGCCTGCTCCCAGCTCCCTCGCATCAATCACCATGAACATCTAACAATCGAATATCTTTGGTGATTCACCGTTAATAGTCAATCAAGTCAAAGGGGTATATCAATGCAAATGCCCAAATTCTATAGGATTATAAAGCCTCATGGACAACTCTTGGCAAACTTGAGTGTATGACATCGATAGCACCCTCGATCATCAAATCATTTTGTAGACACAATGGTTCTTTGGGGTCACTAATTCCACAAGACCTTTCCTGGGTGATGACAACCATTCAAGTCAAAACCTTATCGCTAACTGTGATGGAGCGTGCAAGCTCAGACTTGGACACTTAGGAATCCACATGATCCAGATTGGAACCATCCTGATAAGTTCTTTGAATCCGAGATCATCTAAAACGCACTAACCCGGGGTCCTTGTTCTCCCCTACTCCCATTAATAGCAAGACAATGCTATTCTTACAGTTCTATCCCATTTAGCCTTGCTAGGGATGAACTTCTAAGAGGGATTGGTTGTTCATATCATTGAGGTTTTTGATCATCAGACCGGTATTTACCCATTAGAGACTACCTCTGGGTTAGGTAATCTCCCACTTGGATTGACTCATGCTACAAAATGAGCACTCAAGTAGAAAGCAGCTAAGTATGTCTTGATAGGAGAAATTTTGTATCGTCGTAGCTATGAAGGAATCCTCCTTCGTTGCTTGGACCAGCAAGAGTCCACTTGCTACTCACCCAAGCGCACGATGGTACATGTGGTGGCCATTTCTAGTGGTATGGCCATCGCAGCACACATTCTTCGCATGGGCCATTATATGCCATATTTAGAATGATATTGTTGCGCATATGTCAAGAAGTGCGTGAAGTGTCAACACTGTTAATTTGATACACGTAATTCCTAGGCCTTGCGTATAAGTCTAATCGCTTTTTGGCTGCTTCGCAATGGGGCTTCGATCTAATTGGAAAAGATCTCCCTGCCGTCATCAGGCCATCACACATTTATCATAACGACCACGTAGTATTTTACCAAGTGGGTGGAAGCGCTCAATTTTTACTTCCTACGATGTTCCCGCATTGTGGAGTTCATTTTGCAGTAACATCATATGTAATCTTGGTATTCCATCTGTATAGTCTCGCATAATGGGATGCCTTTCAAGAACAAAGACGTGCATGCTTTGACCACAAAGTACAAGATTTAGCATGTTTTCGACACTCTATTATCCACAGAATGGGCAAGCAGAAGCTGGCCAAACAAAATGCTAGTTGCCATACTTAAAAAGACCGTCATGCTATAGTCATAAGGATTGGCACATTCAAATCCCACTTGCCCTATGGGCCTAGTCACATCAGCATTCGGACGCCCACCGGGGCCACTCCATTTTTGCTTGTGTATGGTTCGAGCGCCATGCTCTAGAGTTGGAGATTCTCTCGTGCATATCAATGCAAGACTATCGACGATGACTCTACATGGTAGGCCCACTAGACCAGCCTACGTTACTTGATGAATCACGTTAATGCTCGAGTATTTATGTATTTATCAAGAGCCACTTAAGAAAAGAAGCACAACATGAAAAGTTCACCCGAGGGACTTTTCTTTGTTGGTGACTTGGTTTTGAAGGAAAACCAATAGAATTCTAGTTTGTCGTCCCAAATCTTGCTACATGTTTGTGGCAAATTGGTTAGGTCTATATGTCATTGATAGTAAAATAGCACCCAGGACATACCTATTAGCTTCTCTTGATGGTATCAAGGAAACAAACCCTTGAATATCGGCCATTTGCGAGCTCATTCCATATCTAAGAATGCCATATCCCAAAAATGCTCCAAGGATTATTGCAATCGCTTGGTAAAACCCAAAAATGCTCCAAGGATCCATAAAATCACTTTATCAATCCCAAAAATGCTCCAAGGATTTCTAAAATCGCTTTGGTCAATCCCAAAATGCTCCAAGGATTTCTAAAATTGCTTGGTCAATCCCAAAAAGGCTCCAAGGATGCTTGCAACGCTTGGTCAATCCTGCAAAATGCTCCAAGGATTCCTAAAACGCTTGGTCAATCCCAAAAATGCTCCAAGGATTTCTAAAATCGCTTGGTCAATCCCAAAATTGCTCCAAGGATTTCTAAAATCATTTGGTCAATCCCAAAAAGCTCCAAGGATTTCTAAAAATTACTTGGTCAATCCCAAAATGCTCCAAGGATTTCTAAAATCGCTTGGTCAATCCCAAAAATGCTCCAAGGATTTCTAAAATCGCTTAATAAATCCCAAAATGCTCCAAGGATTTCCCACAACCGCTTGGTCAAAAATCAAAAACAATAAAAATCATCTAAAACAACAAAAATTTTTGCATTTCATTTCTGTGCATACTCAAATTCATCAATAGAGAGCCTTCTCGCACCTCATCTCGCATATTCAAAAAAATCAATTCATCAAAAAATACAAAAATACATAGCTACATCAAAGCATCGTATCCATACATTGCATATTTATGGTCATACATGAGGGCCACCATAGGTTGTAATTGCTCATAGTCCATCTTGTTCCCCACCGTTCCATTTTACAAAAACAACAAAAACACCCCCTTCGCATTACTTTTTACCACACTAGAGTCCGTTGGTCTTTTAATGTATCAAGAGATTTTCGTGATCTCAACTCACTATTTTGCTCTTTAGCTATGTAATGTACCGAGTCGATGTATTTTACGAAGGTAGAGTTACACTTGAAATATGCCTTGTTACGTAACATCCCAACACAAATTTAAACACATGGTAATTCCTAAGGCGTGGAACGAAAGATGAAACCTACACAATAATCCAGGTCACCATAAGCAAAACGGTTATCTTGCTCATCCCCCTGTGCGAATGGTTCTAGCATGCTGATAATTGACAAAAGGACAAGCTCTTTCCTATCTATTCACCTCCATATACAGTGGTTTTCACCATCACCAAATCCCAATCATAGTTGGTTCCCAAAAGTTGGAAGGATTCGTACTACATGTCCCCGCCAAGGATGGGTAGTCATCCCCAAGACCTAAAGGATCAACACCATTCACAAACAAATTCAAAAAATCATCATCCTAACACTTTCCATTCACATTTGGTCTCCAAGTTGTAAGGATTTGTACTATCTACCCCTAACCAGGATGGGTAGTCATCCCCAAGGCCTAACAGATCAATGCCCTTACTCCATAATCTCCATCACCCTCTTGGTCCCTAACATCGTAAGGATTCATACTACATGTCCTTGCAAAGGATGGGTAGTCATCCCCAAGTCCACAAGGATCAAGGCCACTCACCAGCCCAAACTCACAATACTCAAAATACAAAATCAAACAATAGTGGTTATCACCACTATTCAAAATCCTTGCTCAAAAAGAATTAATAGAAAATAAACAGTGATTTTCATCACTATATGCACGAGCAACTTTCCAAATCATTCAACCAAAAAATATCTCGAACTTGAATCCCTAATTCTCAAAGATTCAAAAATCCATCTAGGTGATCCTCATTACAGGTTGGTTGACACTTATCTAGCAATGATGGTGTCCCACCAAGATGATCTATATATGTCTGCCACATTCGCTTTGCGTATGCGTACTGCTACAATGTTTGCATAAGGATGAGCTTATTTATGGTATCCCTGATAACACCGTAAATTAATCTAACTAAAAACAACAAAGGAGTTAGTGGAGCTAATTATGTGATCCTCAAGACAATGTCATTAAAATCCCATTCTCACCGTGTATCCCCACAAATACCACATAAATGAACTCAATCGTACACAATGTGGATGTGAAATAGCTTGGCTCAAAAACAAGTCTCGATTCATACCTTGTTCAAAAGTCTTGCAAGATAAAGTACAATGTGGCTAGTGAGTTAAATCACCCGAGTCTTAGAAAACCTGCAAATCTACATTTCTAAACCAACTGTGCTACTTTCCATATTTGCAAAACCATCAAAAATATATATATATATATATACAAAAAAAAAAAAAAGAGAAAAACCACAAGTATACATAAAAGTCACAAGGCCATAGCACCGCCTAAAAACAAAATAAACAGAGTCATAAATAAATTTTATGGTGCCATAGCCAAACATTACAAATTCCATTCATTCATTTCATTTTGCATATCACATAAAAATCAAAAACATTTGCATTCATAATAACATATGCATTCATCAAAATAAATAAACATGCATATATCCATAGTCATTAGCCATCATGCATAAAGATCAAATCATCACATGTACATAACCAAAATAAAGCAGATATATGTATATATATATATCATTAAAAAAATGCCTGTAGGCTACAAAATTGGTCCTAAGACCCCGTAATCATATAACAAAACCCACCCTAAAGCATCGACCACCATGATCACGCAGGATTGGTGCGACGGGAACTACCCCCCGTGGTGTGGGTCTTATGGAACGTTGTACGACGGCTACTACTAGCCCCCACATCACGCCTCACATCGCCTCCTCATCCAATCACTCGTGATGAGATGATGTCGACCGCGTAGTAGCACTATCCCTTGTCCCACACGAAGCATCTAGTCTCTCAGGCTCCGTACGCCTCACTCATTAGCGATGACCTCCTCTTCAAATTCTAGCCGATGTCGGAACCACTCGCCTCCATCGATGATAGGATACCGCATCGTTGCGCCATGCCAAAACCCTATCCACGTTACTACCGAGGCTCGGAGACTCTCTCCGTAGCACGTCCCCCAACTCCATATCCCACATCCGTAGCAGCTCTATCAGTCATACATTCTTAGCACGTATCACAAACTCCATCTCCTCTCAGACCGCTCGAAGCTATGACTTTTCGAATAGCACCCTTACTTAGATCCCATCGCTCCTCCATGTCCCCGCATGTCCGGCTGATCCAGAGTCTCCCAAAATTCTGTATCCTCATCCCCCACCTCAACAAAGAGTCTCGCAGACGCATCCAATGGAACTCCTATCTCATCCCCCGTGCCTCAAAGACCCTCCACTACCGCCTCTACGCTCCCAATGGCCCTCTCCTATCCATCGTCGTACCCACCATGAGTCATGTAGACTGGTAGTCCTGACGTCATCCACATCCAGGACATCGATCACCGCATCCGATCCTCACCCAATGGCACGATGGTTGGTTGATCTAGAGTCCCTCTCAGGTCTCGACACCTAGACCACGGCTCACCAGGAAACCGGCGCACCCCAAAATATCGTGTAACTCAGCCTTATATGAGAATAACTCATGCCTGGCCCCATGCTACCCAATCAACCATCACTACCTACGACCCGTCGAGCCACCTTCAGCCTTCGACCAGGTTGGACAGTCCCGATAAGGGTGCCAAACCACCTCCCCTGGAGTAAGCCAATCGAAGGCATCTGCGGTGTGCTCACCAAGACCGCCAGCGCCAACTCTCGCTTTCGCTTCCGCGGACCGCCACCATAGAACCGCATAACCCCGCTCCCCCTCTCCATCACCGCTCAACATCCATGGCAACCGTTGCCTCCTCAATCGCAGTGTCGCTAACCTCGCCACTAAGGCAAAAGATAACTTCACCGACCCCCTTCGCCGCTGGAGAAGGACTTCGTACAGCCTCCCCGTAGAGCTGTTCCAACAATGTCTATTCCTTCAGATTAGCGGATTTCTATTAAGCACTCTACCAACTACCAATTAAATCCACAGGGTTCATCAGAACATCACGCCCATTTGTTAGGTAGTAACATGTTAGAAATGAGGCTCATCAAGAATGCGGCTCTACTCCTAACACCTCTCCCGCCACCATCCAACCAAAACCTCGCCAACCTGCCCCACCTTGCCGTATCCACCGGTTCTTTTACACCTGGGCCGTTTCCACATGCTCCTAAGCATCTCGTCGCACAATAGTTCACGATCACGCGGCGATGTCCTAATAGGCACCATCTATCGGAATCACAGCTAATAGACATCCCGTAGTCGCGCCATCTCCCCATCGAGAGTGAAGGTGTTGGTCTACGATCTCAAAGTCTGATCAGGGCCACCGTATAGGCCTGATCCAAGACCACAGTTCAGCCTGAGCCACCTCGTTGAGCCTGGGCGGCATTGTCATCTCCGACCAGCACTCGCCAACCCCCGCACCTCGCTGAGCGCCGGTACACGGCACCTCGCTCCTAAATAAACTCAAAAAGAAAATAATTCAACAAAAAAATTAATTAAAATCATAGAAAAAAACTCAGAGAAAAACAACACACTTACAATTTAAAAAAAAATAAATCTCAGGGAGACTCACAACCCCGCTTCGCCGCGTACCAAAACCAAGCTTTGTGTACTCATGATGGCATGGAAAATCTTAGTAGCGCTCGCTTCGCTTAATTTACCTCCTCCTC
>JAQPPZ010006346.1:0-10333 GCA_028583015.1 Wollemia nobilis
GTTTTCCTTCCCACAAATTTTTTTGGCAATTTTGGGTACCTTGAGTACATTGCCTTTGCTCAAGTGTAGAAGTTGTCATTGATGTCAAGAATCTCTTGAAGGAATTTGATTTAATTAATTTGCAGACATGGACAGTGAGTTTCCAAGAAGATCATAGTAGCCCATTTGCAAAAGATCAAGGAAAAAGACAAGTAGGAAAAGGTATGCAGCTGATAGGAAAAACTGTCACGATTTCGCGACATGTTAGAGGAGAGAGAAAGTGTTGGCAAAACTGTCGCAATTTCGTGACATGTTAGAAGAAAGAGAAGAAGCTGGCAAAACTGTCATGATTTCACGACATGTTGGAAGAGAGAGAAGAAGCTGGCAAAACTATCACGATTTTGCGACATGTTGGCAGAGAAAAAGGCAAGTGGAAAAACTATCGCGATTTTGCGACATGTTGGCAGAGAAAGAAAGCAAGGTGGAAAGTGTCACGATTTTGTGACATGTCGCATTTTTGCGACTCGAAAAGTGTAGGAAGGCAGAGAAGGAAAAGTGTCGTGATTTTATGACATTCTGCAAAGAAGGTTGTACGAACAAAAAAGTGTCACGATTTCGTGACATGATGCTAAAGAGAGAGTTCGTAGTGTGAACTATTGCGATTTCGAGACAAGTTCGAAGATAGAGAAAGTAACATGAAAAATGTCACGATTTCATGACATGCTGCAGAGGTCAAGGTGAGGACTGTCGCGATTTCACGACATGCTAAAAAGCTTGAAGTGAGAACTGTCATGATTTTGCTACATGCAGCAAAGGGAAGAGTTTGAAATGAGAAGCGTCGTGATTTCACGACATGCTGAAGAAAAAGCGTACGGATGCAGAGTGTCACGATTTTGCGACAGGCAAAAAAGGAATCGTACGGATGCTGAAAGTGTCACGATTTCACGACAAGCAGAAGTGAAGAAGCCAGCGGATGAATATGTCGCGATTTCATGATATGTTGCAGTTTCACGACCAAAAGGCAAGTGAAGACACCAGCGAAGGAAGATGTCACGATTTCACGACATGTCACAATTTCATGACCAGAAGGCAAGTGAAGGCGCTAGCAAAGGAAGATGTCGTGATATCATGACATGTCGTAGTTTCGTGACTCAAAGAGGAGAGAGAATGTATGACGTCAAAAATGTTATGATTTCACGATAAAAACAAAAAGGAAGTCTAAAGAAGCAAAAGTGTCACGATATCACGACAACAAGAAAAATAAAGTGTACAGCTGCAAAGGTGTCACGATATCGTGACATGTTGTAGTTTCACGGGAAAAGCTACAAAACCAGAGGCGATTGGAGCCGACAGAGTTAACTTTGAGCTGATGAAGTTTAGGGTTGTGCAGCCAACGGAGTTTAGGGTTATAGCCGACTAAGTTTGAATTTTGATCTTGAATTTTCTATTATAAAAGGAGGTTTGTTTCGAGTTTTGATGTAGTATCGAAGGTGCGCAAGTTAAGTCTACGATGCATAGAGCTAAGTGCGAAGCAAGAGCGCACAGAGAGCAGAAAAGCGCAAAGGAGTAGAAGTTGTTGGTGTTGTGACATTCACAGATAGAGCGCATAGTAAGAAGTTCGATCGTCAAGTGCTGAGTGTTGTTGTGTTTGTGCAGACAGTGCAAAAGTTGGTTTCGACCAAGTGTAGCTGTGACAGAGCAGAGAGAACTATTGGATAGATTTGAGCAAGCTTTGGTTGAGCTTGTGGAGCAGTTTGGGCAGGTTCTCTTGAGAACTTGCAAAGCAAATCTAAGATAAGTCTTGGTCAATGCTTGAGTGAAGATCAAGCCAACATTAGTGCAAGCTTGTGAACCCTTTCATAAACCAGATTTGAGGATAGAGATTGGTGCAGATTTTAGGATAGACTTGTGCCATACCGAAGGACTGTGTGTGGTGTAGACTAGAGAAAGAGGAAGAGGATAGACTTATGCCAGATCGAAGGACTGTGTTTGGTGTAGATTAGAGAAAGAGAAAGAAGACATTTTTGCTAGACCGAAGGACTATTTTTAGTGCAAATTCAAGGACTAGCTTTGAGGTGATAGAGTTGAGGATAGAGGTCTCCAGCCATAGCATGGAATATAGGTGTCTTCTATGGATAGAGTTCCATTTGCTAAGGGCAACGGAGGCAGACGTCTTCTAGAGGATCACCAGCCAAAGTAGAATTAGGGGAAGATATCTCCTTGGAGCAGAGGCTCATAAACATTGTAATTGGGAAGGTTTTCCAAAGAACTTTGATATAATTTTTAGAGAAAAGTTGTGTCTCTATTATGGATGGTGTTTTGTGCATTGCTTTGATTACTGCTATTGATATTGCTATCTATACATTGCATAATATTGAATTGAAGAAAAAAGTAAAATGCGGTCTTATACTATTCACCCCCTCTCTCAGTATAAGCTTGTGTTCTTCAATTGGTATCAGAGCGGGTGCCTTCGAAAAGTTTAATAGCTTAAAGGAAAAGCTAGCAAAGAACAAAATGGATTTTTTAAGTGGCAATGCAACACCTATTCTTGATGGATCAGATTTTGGTCTGTGGAGTGCAAGAATGAAGGTTTATCTAATTGCACTTGGTAATGAGGTATGGGAAGTGATTGAAGATGAGTACACTATTCTTGAACATGGTCCTTATACTAAAGAAGATAGGCTCATGCATCACAACAATTCAAAAGCAATGAATGCAATCCTGAAATTCTTACAGAAAGCAGATCTCACCAAAGTTATTCACTGCAAGACAACTAGTGAAATGTGGAAACAGTTGAATGTGGTTCATACAGGTGATTCAAATGTTCGAAAGGCCAAGTTGAGACACTTTAAAGGTATATTTGAACAACTCCAAATGAATGATGAAGAAAATATTAGTGACTACATGCTTCATATGGATGAGGTTGTTAACTCCATGAAAGACTTAGGTCTTGAGCTTGCTGAAAATGATGTGTGTGATAAGATTTTAAGATCTCTTCTTAATAGATTTAGTGAAAATATTTTTGCTATTGAGGAAGCTAAAGATTTAGATAAGTTGAAAAAGGATGAGCTCCATAGTATACTTGCAGCATTTGAGTTGAGAACTCAAGTGAAAGTTGATGTCAAGAAAGAGGCAGCTTTCAAAGCTACCAAGAAATCAAAGGGCAAACAGATTCAAGAGAGTGATGAGTCTTCTAGTGATGAAGAGGCATATTACAGTAAGAAATGCAAGTTCTCCAGAAAGCACAAAAGCATGAAAAATATAAGATGTTTCAAATGTTGAAAGTTTGGTCATTATGCTACTGACTGTACTATTTCCAAGAATGAAAGTGATGAAGATATACAGGATTCTAAGAGCAAGGATTCTGAAAAGCACAAGCATCATAGGAAGTACAAAGATGAGCATAGCAATCAAGGAAAGAGGTACTCTCACAAGCACAAGAAGAGTTTCTACCTACACAAAACAAGTAAGTGGTCTAGTAGTGATAGTGAAAGTTCTTCAAGTGATGTTGAAAATGAGATGTTCATTTCAGAAAAAGAGGAAGAACCGAAACATAGATTCATTATCATGAAATGTTTTAGATGTGGAAATTTTGGTCACCTTGAGGATGATTGCACAAATAATGAATTGGTTACCAGTATGTATGAGGATGCTTCAGAAAACTATAAGGAAAATGCATGTATGGTTTTTGAAAAGGGTAGCACCTCTAGTGATAAGAAATCTGAAAAAGACTTTGATGTTTCAGAAAATGAACAAATAAAGGATCTTGAAAGTGAACTTACTAATGCTCTTAGTGCTTTGAAAAAGGAAAGGAAGAAGAATGCTAGACTCAAGGATAAGTTAGATGAATGTTGTAGAGAGAGAGATGATCTCTTAGAAAGTCTTGACTTCTCTATGGCTAAGACACAAGAACTCAAGGATGAGTTGGATTCTAAGGTTCTTGAGTATAGTGAGTTAGAAAAGAAAATGGATTCTTTGAAAGAGAAAACTAAAGAGTACAAGGATAGGCTTTACATATTTCAAGATAGCTCCAAGAAGGTTAAGTCACTCATCAAAGGTCAAAGAAAGACAATGGATAAAACAAGCCTTGGTTTTGTTAAACCACACAAGGAATAGGTTGGGGAATCCAGTAAGAGATTTCAAAAGGAAGAGAGTTCTGATGAAGAGAGTATTTCAGAGAAATATTCCATGAGTGATAGATGCGTAGAAATAGAAAACAGAATTCTGAATGTGAAGAAGAAGTTTTCGGGACCCAAGAGGTCAAGTAAAAGAAAATTTCACGACAGATGTTTTGCGTGTCACAAGTTCGGTCACATGGCTTCGCATTGCATGACTCAAGTAAGGAAGGTAAATGACAGTTTCAGATGTGGCAATTTCTTTCAAGGGTATCGCTACTCTTGTAATCAGTTTGGGCATAAGGCAATTTTTTGCAAGGCTAATAACAGGAAGAGGGTTAGTCAGAACTGGTGGATTCAAAGAATTGGCATGCCTAAAAGAAATAACATTGTTACTTGTTATAAGTGCAACAATGACAGTCACACAACTAGACAGTATAGAGCTGATCTTCCAAGGTACAGGGATAGGAATAGTAGTATGAACAGGTCCAAGGATTAAGGCATGGATAAGAACAGGAATGATAACTGTGACAGGAACAGGAACAAAAATATGGACAAAGAATTCAAGAGAAGTCCCGACAAGGAAGTTTTAGACACTGATGATGATCAGTGCCTAATGGGAGTTTTACTCCCACCCCTGTTTTAATCACCTCATCAGGAGGTGGGGGAGGGACTAAGCTAAGAGGCTCATTCTTAGTCCTGAGCCCCAAAGGTGACCCTTTGCCATTGATGACAAAGGGGGAGAGATATGAGTAAGGGGGAGATATTCAAGTGAAGAGGAAAGCTTCAAGTCAGGGGGAGCAAAACTTCAAAGGCAATTTCTCAGTTAATAGCACAGTTGGCTTTAGTTTTGGCTTTTGAGAAGTGTTTTCCATAAAGGTTTGCCATCAATGACAAAGGGGGAGATTGTTGGCAGTTTTGGGTATCTTGAGTACATTGCATTTGCTCAAGTGTAGAATTTGTCATTGATGTCAAGAAGCTCTTGAAAGAATTTGATTTAATTAATTTGCAGACATGGACAGTGAGTTTCAAAGAAGATCATAGTAGCCCATTTGCAAAAGATCAAGGAAAAAGACAAGTAAGAAAAGGTATGCAGCTGGCAGGAAAAATTGTCATGATTTCATGACATGTTAGAGGAGAGAAAGTGCTGGAAAAACTATCACGATTTCGTGACATGTTAGAAGAGAGAGAAGAAGCTAGCAAAACTGTCATGATTTCGTGACATGTTGGAAGAGAGAGAAGAAGCTGGCAAAATTGTCACGATTTCGCGACATGTTGTTAGAGAAAAAGGCAAGTGGAAAAATTGTCACGATTTCACGACATGTTGGCAGAGAAAGAAAGCAAGGTGGAAAGTGTCATGATTTCGCGACATGTCACATTTTCGTGACTTGAACAGTGTAGGAAGCCAGAGAAGGAAAGTGTCACAATTTCGCGACATTCTGCAAAGAAGGTTGTACGGACGAAAAAGTGTCACGATTTCGCGACATGATGCTGAAGAGAGAGTTCATAGTGTGAACTATCGTGATTTCGCGACAAGTTCGAAGAGAGAGAAAGTAACATGAAAAATGTAATGATTTCACGAGATGCTACAGAGGTCGAGGTGAGGACTATCATGATTTTGCGACATGCTAAAAATCTCAAAGTGAGAACTATCATGATTTTGTGACATGCAGCAAAGGGAAGAGTTTGAAATGAGAAGCGTCACGATTTCATGACAGGCTGAAGAAAAAGCGTACAAACGTAGAGAGTGTCACGATTTCACGATAGGCAGAAAAGGAAGCGTACAAATGCAGAAAGTGTCACGATTTTGCGACAGGTAGAAGTGAAGAAGCCAGCGGATGAAGATGTCACGATTTTGTGACATGTCACAGTTTCACGACCAGAAGGCAAGTGAAGATGCCAGTGGAGGAAGATGTCGCGATTTCACGACATGTCGCAGTTTCGCAACTAGAAGGCAAGTGAAGGCACCAGCGGAGGAAGATGTCATGATATCGTGACATGTCGCAGTTTCGTGACTCAAAGAGGAGAGAGAATGTACAACATCAAAAATGTCATGAATTTGTGACAAAAACAAAAAGAAATTCTAAAGAAGCAAAAGTGTCGCGATATCGCGACAACAGACAAAAGAAAGTGTACGGCTGCAAAGGTGTCGCGATATCGCGACATGTTGTAGTTTCATGAGAAAAGCTATAGAACCAGAGGCGTTTGGAGCCGACAGAGTTAACTTTGAGCCGATGAAGTTCAGGGTTGTGCAGTCGACAAAGTTTAGGGTTACAGCCGACTAAGTTTAAATTTTTGATCTTGAATTTTCTATTATAAAAGGAGGGTTGTTTCGAGTTTTGATGTAGTATCGAAGGTGCACAAGTTAAGTCTATGATGCGTAGAGACCGAGTCGAGTCTAATCGAGCTAAGTGCAAAGCAAGAGTGCACAGAGAGCAAAAAAGCACAAAGGAGCAGAAGTTGTTGGTGTTGCAACATTCACAAACAGAGCGCATAGTAAGAAGTTCGATCGTCGAGTGCTGAGTGTTGTTGTGTTTGTGCAGACAATGCAAAAGTTGGTTTCAACCAAGTGCGGCTGTGACAGAACAAAGAGAACTGTTGGACAAATTTAAGCAAGCTTTTGTTGAGCTTGTGGAGCAGTTTGGGCAGGTTCTCTTGAGAACTTGCAAAGCAGTTCTGAGACAAGTCTTGGTCAAGACTTGAGTGAAGATCAAGCCAGCATTAGTGCAAGCTGGTGAACCCTTTCATAAACCAAATTTGAAGACCAGTTGAGGACAGAGATTGGTGCAGATTTGAGGATAGACTTGTGCCAGACCGAAGGACTGTGTGTGGTGCAGACCAGAGAAAGAGGAAGAGGACAGACTTGTGCCAGACCGAAGGACTGTGTTTGGTGTAGATCAAAGAAAGAGAAAGAGGACATTTGTGCTAGACTGAAGGACTGTGTTTAGTGCAAATTCGAGGACCAGCTTTGAGGTGATAGAGTTGAGGACAGAGGTCTCCAGCCAAAGCAGGGAAGACAGGTGTCTTCTGTGAATAGAGTTCCATTTGCTAAGGGTAGCAGAGGCAGATGTCTTCTAGAGGATCACCATCCAGAGCAGAATTAGGGGAAGGTATCTCCTTTGAGCAAAGGCTCATAAACATTGTAATTGGGAAGGTTTCCCAAAGAACTTTGATATAATTTTTAGAGAAAAGTTGTCTCTATTGTGGATGGTGTTTTGTGCATTGCTTTGATTACTGCTATTGATACTGCTATCTATACATTGCATAATATTGAATTGAAGGAAAAAGTAAAAAGTGGTCTTATACTTTTCACACCCCCCTCTCAGTATAAGCTTGTGTTCTTCAAAATTGAACACACAATAAGATTTCCCTATCATGAGAATATTGGTGAGTGCCTATGGTAATCAAACTATTTTAGTGGTAATAATAGTCAGTACCAGTTGTTAGAACAGTCACAAAAAATAGTCGTCAGAGTGACTGTCAGTAACAGTCATCAAAGTACCAGTTGTCAGAGTAATTATCGTCAAGGCCGAACAATCAAAAATCACAATATATGGGCACAGGTGATAGAGACAGGACAATGAGTGATCAGTAGTCCAAATAGATAGGCAAGACAATCAAAATATCTAACTGGTACTTCACTAAAAATAGGGATATCTCTTTACTCAGAGCTCCGATTGACTTCAAATTTTACCAGACGAATCTGCAGGCTATTCTGGATATTTTTGTCCTTCTCGTCAGGTGACCCATGTTGCACTGATTTTTTGAAATTGGCAATTTTTAATTTTTCTTGTGAAGGCCATAACTTCCAAATTTTTGGTCCATTTGCTCTAAAATTTTATGGGTAGAAGCAGCTCTTCATTCTGCACCTAAGACCCTCAAGGATCTAATTGTGAAATTTTAAGTCTAAATTGCAAAAATTGCCCCGACATCGACTTGCACTACAATCACAAAAAGTTAAAGAAGTAAATATATCTCCTCAAGGAGCGCTCAGATCATCAGGACATCGAAGTGGTCTCGATCCTAAAATAATGTTTCCATCCTAATTCCAAAAATGAAAAATAAATTCAAAAAAATAATAATAAAATATAAAAAAAAAACCAAAAATCACACCTAAATATTTTTTGGAACTCGTGCACACCAAAAAGAGATGGAAAAATTCTTGGAAACCATCACACAACACCTTAACACTGTAGTGGAATCACTTCAACGTGAGATCCAAACTGTAATAACTGATGTCAATGAACAAATTCAAAAGGTTGAATCCCAACTTCAAGGCAACCTCTAAGTGTTTGAGCATACATATATAGAGCATCCAGAGCAAAGAACAGGAACCCATAGGGAAAGGAAATGTTCTCGCCCTCCTTTTGACCGTGATACTACCTTCAAGATGCCCAAATTGGACCTTCCTAAGTTCAATGGCAAAGACTTAGATGGGTGGTTATGTTGTGTGGATCAATTCTTCCAACTCCACAATGTCCCTTAATTTTATTGGTTCAATATGGCTTCTTTCAACCTTGAATTAGATGCATTACAGTGGTACCAATGGTTTCAACATACCATTCCCGCTCCTTCTTGGGAATATTTTGAATCTCAACTACTCACTCGCTTTGGCCCTAGTGAGTATCAATATTTCTAGGGAGCACTCACCAAGTTACGACAAACTTCTACAGTTTGAGATTACCAGACCCAATTTAAAAAATTGGCTAACCAAACCAAGGGGTTGAATGAAGGGTTTTTTATGAGTTGTTTTATTAGTGTCTTAAAGGATGATCTTCAAGCTGAAGTTAAGATGTTTAAACCACAAACAATGACGCAAGCCATAAGCTTAGCACCGGTTCGTTGAATCAAAATTTTTGGCTCAAAGGAGGACACCCCGATTTCAGTTAACCAGACCCTCTTTTCCTCCCAAATTCACAAGCAACACTGAAAATAAATCGATTCCCTCAAAATGCTTGACCATCGAGCAAATGGATGCTCAATGAGCATAAGGGTTGTGCTATAATTATGATGAAAAATATTTTAGAGGGCATAGGTGTGCCCAAAAGAAGTTGTTCCTAATAGATGTTGAAGAACCTATCAGTAGTGACCACAGTGATGATGAAGTAGACCCAATCAAATAACAAACTCCAAATGAAGCGGACTTACAAGAAGAATCCCAACCAGAGATCTCATTCCATGCTCTTTCTGGAATCACTACTCCCTAGACCATGAAATTTATGGGTTTTTTCAAAGGCCAATGCCTTACCATCCTTATTGATTCAGGTAGCACACACAACTTTATTGATCCATGAATTGCCAAGCAGAAAAATTGTTACATACACACATGCAATTCATTTGAGGTTATGGTGGCAAATGGAGGGACCTTACCTTGCAAAGGTAAATGTCGTAATGTCAAATTGAAAATTGGGGAGTATGAGCTCAAACAAGACATGTTTTCTCTTCAATTAGGGGGATGCAAACTTGTGTTATGCGCTCAATGGCTAGGTACTTTGGGCACCATCTCATGGAATTTTATAGAATTATGGATGCAGTTTTCCCAAAATGGACATTCTTACACTCTTCACGATTCCAAAGTAGGGCTTTCTCAGATTATTATTTCTAACCACATGGAGAAATTGTTAAAAAAATCTTTTCGTGGGGTCATCGCACAATTATTTGCAACCTAACCACCTACTTCCACAATGGACCAAATTCCTAAATATTTTCAAATTGTTTTGACAAAACATAATGTTATTTTTGCTAAACCAACAAATTTACCACCATGTCGCTCTCATGACCATGCTTTTACCTTGGTCCTTGGTAGTGTACCGCCTAACATTTGGCTGTACCGATATCCCCATGCCCTTAAATCAGAGATAGATAAGTTAGTACATGAATTGTTAAAAGCTGGCGTAATTCACCCTAGAAACAACCCTTATTATTCTCCTATCTTATTGGTGCAAAAGAAAGATGGTTCATGGTGATTATGTATTGATTTTTGTGAGCTCAACAAGATCACCATAAAGGTAAGTTTTTGATTCCAGTGGTCGATGAATTATTGGATGAGCTGCATGGGGCTATATTTTTCTCTAAACTGGATCTTTGATTCGGGTACCATCAGATACGACTCAAGGAGGAAGATATCATAAAAAATTCATTTCGTACTCACAAGAATCACTATGAGTTCTTGGTGATGCCATTTGGTTTGACCAATGCACCTTCCACATTTCAGTCTAATGAATAACATTTTTTGCCCA
>JAQPPZ010006347.1:0-10739 GCA_028583015.1 Wollemia nobilis
GGAGATCACTAACCGCTTGGTGTGAGATGGAGATCACTAACCGCTTGAGGTTTATATTATCGTTGATCTGATACACACTCAGAAGAAGATTCAGCACGGACTACCACCTTATTAAAACTGACATTGTGCTTCATAAGATTTGAACTTAGATATTTTATTGGCAAGTACTTGGCAAGTCAAGTCTTTACCAATCCACCTAGCCTTGGTTGGTATAAGTACCCGAAATCTTACCAATTCACTACCCTTAAAAACAAATATATATAATTTATTATTTTATATTAAAATGAGCTCTAATAACCACCCAATTATAAAAATTTAATAAATCGCATAGCCGTATTACACCATATTATATCATAAGGATACCCACAAAAATTAAACTAGAATATAGTCAGTATCACCATCAAACCAATATATAGTAAAACATTTTTAAATAATATTATTATTTTTAAAAATTTTAATTAACTATGAGCTAAACGGTTTTCTTTCACTTTTTCATTGAAAAATATTACAACATAACTATGTCATCGCATAAATCCAAAAAGATCAAAATAAGTACACCATGAAAATTCATGTAAAAATAATATTATATAAATATTTATATTTTTATGTGAGAATTTTTTATAATCAAATTTTTAGACTAAATAGTCTTTTTTCAACTATAATTTTTTATAAAACCGAAAACTATACTTATCAATAAAAAATTTAACACACAACCACCACAAAATCACCCATACAATGATTTAAACCTTAAACCTCCACACAAAAAATCAATTACACTAACCCAATTAAAATTATATAAAATATTCATAATTACTAAGCTTATTTACTAGTGAAGAAAATAACATAATTGGAGTTAGAGATGAGTACTTCAAATATTATTTTGACCTTATTATGTGTCATCAAGATATGCATGTTATGGGAGATTTAATTTAATCTTAATGCAAATTTAATTTATTTAATGTAAAATATTTTATTTTTAAAAATAAAAAAGATGTATTAAATATCAATTTTATCATATAAAATAAAATATACATTAAATATATATATTTTAAAATTAAGTTTAAATTTAAATATTTTGATTGGTTTGGAGTAAATGGTGATTAACATCATATCATAAATTAAAGTTTTAATTCGAGTGAAGCTTAACATTTTAATCAAATGACATGAGTTAAATAGTTTAAATACCTCATCTTTCAACAAGAAGATTCAATTTTAATCTTATGACTATATATGTATATGGTTTCCATTGATATAATATTTTAATATCACTATGTCATCATTACGTGGACCATTTCAATCCGGTATAATATTTTAATATCACTATGGATCATTATGTGGATATAATATTGATGCGTTGAAAAGGTGAGCCTTGGCCAGATGGAAACCCCTTAGTTCTTTGGATATAGTGGCTATCCCAAGAAATGTTTTTCTTGTCAAGTTAAATTGTGTAGAGGATTCCACATGAATTTTGGAAGGTGGTCTCTGGTTCTTCGAGAAGCGAGGTTTGTTTCTTCGGAGGTAGGGCCCTGACTTCAATCTGGCTTCTCAACAAATCAACTTTGTCCCTATGTGGGTCAAGCTCCCAGATTTCCCTCTGCATTTATGGGATGAAGGTGTTTTTTGGACGGTGGCTAGTGTCATCGGAGACTTTATCTCCCTGGACCGTACCTCCTTGCATGGGTCTCGAATACGTTATGTTTGGATGTGTGTGTTGGTCGACTCAAAGAAGACCTTGCCTTCTTTCATGGAACTCATTTATCATTTGGGCTCCAAGATCCAAACTATAGAATTTGAGAACAGGCCTTGGAACTATCAATTTTGTGGTAGAGGTGGCCATATTCAGTGTTTGCCCTTTAAGGTGCAACACCAAGCCTGTGAATTTGGAAAAAAAAGAAAAGAAAAAATGGGTTCAAAAAAATAATGTTTTGGGGAATGCCAATGGTTTGGAGAAAGGTGAGCTTCCTCTAGCAGGGATACGCCTTTGGTGGGTGAATCTCATCCTATAGAGGCCGAAGTGCCAAGATTGGTCATGAACGAGCAGCCTCAAAATTTGAAAAAGTTAGAAAATATAGATAATTTGGAGGTGGTTTTAAATGCTGATATTTCTAATCCTCTTCTGGTCCATAATTCCTTTGGCTACCTGGCGATATAAGAGTCCATTATCCAAAAAATAGTAGATTTTACTCCATTATCTCCTGTTGTGTCAAGGAAGAGCCCTATGTCTTCTCCCAAGCTAGGGTCTTTCCCTCCTTTGGAGTTCTCGAAGAAGAGTATTCACACGGGTAAGGTAAGGATCTACTGCTAGCTCCTTTCTTGAAAGATTGAGTTTCAGGTGTCGTAGTAGACCAAAGAAGAGCAAGTGCATCTTTGTAGTAGCCGGTGGAGACCTTCTCAATTTAAATATGAAAAAAAAATGATTGAGTATCAGGTGTCGTAGTAGACAATTTAGTTTGGATGCGTTTAAAATCTCTCCTCCTCCCAGGGATGAATGAGACGATGCTTTCAGTGTTTTTGTCCACCTGATTCTTGGAGGGTTGGGCTTTTTAAATTTTGAAATTTTTTCCTTTCACCTTTTTCGTGGAGGAGCAGCCTGTGTAGGTTTTTTTATTTTTTATTTTTCAAATTTTCTCCCTCCTCTTGGTTTTATTGTTTTCTTGGGTGCCTTGGATGTGACTGTTGTACTTATCGTGGGCTATTCCATTGGTTGATTAACCCCTTTGGGGTGGTTTGTTGTTAGTCTCTTTTGGGAGATTGTATGTTGGATTGTGCTCAGTTTGTTCTCCCTTGTTGAATTGGTGTAAAAGGTCGAGGGATTCCTTTCAAAACCCCATTTCTTTAATAGTATAAAAAAAACTTTGGACTTCCAAATCATCTTATAAGTAAGCAATGAAGAATATTCACAAATACTTAAAAAAATCATCTAAAAAACAACTATTCAAGATCAAAAAACATGTTATAAATAAATAAATAAATAAAAATGTATAAATATGGAATATCATGGATATTTGAAACCTTTTTCCATAATCATTTAAAATCAAATGTAAAGCAATAACTACTATCAACATATTGATTATAAAAATACTGTACTCCAATGTTATGAATGTACACATGTTTGGAGACTATTACTTGAAATTGATAAGAAAAGATCCAAGAAACTTTTGACATTAAACTATCAACATAATAATAAAAGTTAAATTAAATGGAGTATATTCCACGTCACAATAAGTGGCAAAGACAAACTCCTACAACATTAGATGGAATCAGAATAATCACAGTTGCAATGTTGACATTTGTGGATGTGTGGGTGGATGGCTATGTGAAAAAGAAAAACCCCTACAACATTAGATGGAATCAGAATAATCACAGTTGCAATGTTGACATCTGTGGATGTGTGGGTGGATGGCTATCACATGGAGTAGATTCGTCTTTAAACCGCATGAACAAATAATGGATCATGAATTTTCAAATATCATTTTAAAGTATACTCAAACCGCGTGATCACAATCATCTTCACAGAATGTCTGGTAAATATCTCCCAAAGTTCCTCTACCTTTTTGAAAGCACATACAATCGGACATGACGAAGATTCGAATCTTTCAAGCGCTTCATGTTTTGGAAAAATTCAAATCTTAACAAGGTAACTAGAAGGAAAATAAAATTTGCAATAAAGTAAAAAAGGTTGAGAAGCAACCATGACTCACTGCAGAGAAAAGATAACTAAAATGATTAAGATTTAATACACAGAGAAAGACCGAAAGGCCTTAGATTATTTTAGACTGTAATCTAATTTTGGGAAGCTTCTTTACCTGGGTGCAGTGCTCTGAAGTTAATGTGAATGTTGTTACACAAAAAATAAAACCCTAATATGGACAGTGACATTAGCGATAAAACTGGAGTATTCCTCTATGTTTAACATGCCATTCTTTGGTACTCACTACTACTAAAATACTAAAAAATTGTGGATAGGTGCATGGGTTGCCTGTCAGTCTCACTGAACTTAATAAATTTGCATTAGTGTTTTGAAGGTATATCTGCAAATAAAGAAAGAGATTGCCCCGTATATATATATATATATATAAAACATCCACATGTTTTCAACTCATGAAGTGCACTGCACCCTTCACCCGATCCCGAAATCATTTACGAAACATAAAGACTTCATTGGGAATAAAGTCTTTTTAAATTTAGACATAAACAAAATTTCTTTGGTCTTTGGGTAACATTTATTTATGATCTATCGAATTCACATATAAACGGCAAATCTAATTCGTCCTCGTCGAAGTGAGCGTCTATGATAAACGGCTCCTTCATGCGAACAAGATCCACAATATACTGAAACGTATCTTCATCGCAGGGAAAGGTGATGGGCCTCCGGGGATCGAACCCGTACTCTTCTTTGGCCTTCTCAAGCAGAGCGCGAAACGCCGTATGATTTAAGTGGCTCACCCGGATCACAAACCGCTTACGGCTTAATCCCGCGTAGACCGCCACGTGACCGGGGGGAACATCGTAAGGAACATTCGCTGCTAGCGCTTCGCAAAAACCCAGGCAGGCCAACAGATACTCCCGGAGCTTACTGCAAAAACCCTCCCGTAACTTTCGACTGGAAGTCCGGTTTCTCTGTTTAACGGGAGAGTATCGCAGTATCAGTTGTACTAATATGTTCCCCTTCATTGTGGTAATATCCCGCCAGACGTAGAGGAACAAGAAGGCCAGGTAAAAATGGAAAACTCCTACAACTCTTCCAGAGGATATAACATGTATAACTTCTCTTCTAGATTTTGAACAAATTTCAAAGATGTAGGCAAATTTTAGGAAGTTGAAAATTCTAGAAACATAATCTACAACCACTCCACTAAACCGACGATGGGCTGATTGAAAGCTAAAATACTATAAAGAGGGATAAGGAATGAAGTTATACAAAGGGCACAAGCTCGTTCTACAGACTGGGGGGTTTTGCTATTTATACAACACAATAGAGAGATGGGGTAAAGCAGCTGGAGTCCATCTGTGCTAGATATTAGGAGTTTGAAAAGGACGGAAAACCCGTGATGCCTCCAGACAAGAGTAGAATTAAATGAGGAGAAAATAGATGTACGTCACGGAGTGTACAAAAGAGGACGCAAATCCAATGAAGCCAGTGGGCACTGTACAGTTTCTGGTTTTGGATGTCTGTGTGCCAGTGCCTGCTGTTGTCGATGGCATTCTGTTGGCCCACTGGGTATGAGTTCCAATTCCGCTGCCCACAGAAAAAGGATGGCGAGGGCCTAGCGGGGATTATCTTTTTATATGAAATAGAAGGTAGGTAGCGGGAACGTGACAGATTGGGACCGAAGGGCGAGAAAGTCGTTGAGAATGTGCGAGATTCAATGGAACAAGACCTGGCCGACGGGGCCAGATATTTGGAGTCCTCGTGTAGCAGTTCGGAGAACTATCACTGGATGCCATGGCATATGAAAGTTTGACGTATGTTCTCTGACACAATCCAGCTTTTGACACACTTTTTTTTACACGAGAAGCCCAGTTCGGTTGTTGACATTGAGGTATAGAAGGTTTTATACGTCAATTTAAACAGAGTCCCAGGAAAAGGCGAGCACCAACATGAAGGCTGGTATACGGAAAGTTTTTTTGCTTTACACTTTCAAGATGCTATAACATCAGAGACACGTGAATGTGAACTTGTTATGTAACCAAAATAAATATATTCGTGTTCTCTTGATAGATTGCAGGGGCAATTGCTGAGTCTCAGATTGCTTTAATGCATTGGGAGCCCTTGGTGAGGCACATGCCCCTAAGCCGATTTGCAGTGCTGGCTTTTGATTTGTAGCATATTTCTATGATAAAATTTCGTTTCTTGCTGAGCCAACGACGAGATGATAGCAAGTTCCAGATGACGACCTATTGCTCTTTATACACCTTCAAAAATATTCATTGTTTTATTTGTTGGGTTATTACTAGCTGCACTCGAGCTTGCATGAATGTCAATAAGGAAAAATATGAGGGAATAATAATATATGAATCTAATTTCCAAAAACATTATGTGCTTGTCACATGAATCTTGTTTGTCTGTTACACTAGTCAAATTTTGCTCATATATAAAATACCTTAGGGAAACATCTTACAACAAGATTTCATGACGGTGATAAGATTCACCATTACCTAGTCTAGATGTATGATCATGAAATTTCATTATAACCTTTAAGAAATCTACCACATGCACATCATGCTTTCTTTACTTGTATGATCATGAAATTTCATTATAATCTTTAAGAAATCTACCACATGCACATCATGCTTCCTTTACTTAAAATTTAGATAGCCTTAATCTTATTCTCATAGATGATCATTTAGACACAAGTTTGTATTTTTTATCCAACTATACATGGTTATAATTGTAATGGAATATGAACTTTAATGATAACAAGATACATTGATATGATACCATTAGTAAGGCACCATATTATCTCTCACCACTCATGGATATAAAGGTGTAAAAGCATATCATGATTATGTTGATCGTAATATTTCATCACACTACACAAAAATATTTTTTGTTATGGAGTTTTAACTATTGATTTGATAAATGCATGGTTTGATAATGTAATCATAAGATGGTATCCTTCTTACTCTAATGCCCACAAGATGGTATCATGCTCCCTCTAATGCACCACTTGCATATCTTACATCTCCTACTTACAAAATTGGGGCCCTTAATCCCACCTACAATCCACGTATGATCATTCAAATATTCCTTTGTGTGTTAAGTCTAATAAAACATCTAATTTAGATATTGATATGGAGATTTTATGTAATACAAGATTTGATGATAATGGAATACATCAATGTGGCACCAATTAGAGTCACATATTTTCTGGCACCATTGATGGATAGATTTCAAGAGCATAAAATAATTTTATTGGAACCTAATATTACATCACATGTGACATGTATGAGAAATTTATTTGTCTCATTGAGTTTTGCATAATTGTTAATTGTTGGAGGTATTACATTATTTGGTACCATGAAGTACCATTGACTACTATTGTAAATAATTATATTATGAAGTGTGTGTGTGTCTAAAATATGTGTCAAGTTATAGAGAGTGTTTATATGTCATGTGAGTTATGAGTTAGAGTCGTCAAGTGTTCAAGTGTGAGTTGTGTGCAAGTGAAGAGTCATAAGTGATAGGTGTCAATTGTCAAAATAAAGAGTCATGTGAGATGTATCAAGATCTAAAGTGGAAAGTTATGTAATCATGAGAAACTTTATCATAATGTTTGAAAGACATTTAAAAGGATGCATTTTCTAGGAGTTTGAGTAGAGAAAAAGTCAAGAGTATTGAACAATAAAATAAAATAATAAAAGGATGCATTTTTATTCTAGAACCTTTGCTATTTCAAAACAATAAAATAAAGTAGCAATATTGTTAGGCACATAAGTGATTGGTGTATTTTATCTTATATTGCAATCAAAACTCTTTGGTTATTATTTATAACACGAATTATTTAATAGTTTTGTATGTAGCCTTTCTCTAATATAATGTAGGTTCCAAACCAAAAAATGGTATCATACGTTGAAGACCTTATTTTTTTATGCAAACTAGGGGAATATAGATCTATGTTGTATCATCTTAGTGTAATAGGTTCAGGTGTTAAAATGATAGATAATAGATGAGATTTATCTCAAAGGATGTTTACCTAAATATCTTGAGGTGGTAACCATATTTTAAAGCTCTTGGTAACCAAAACCACCTTTTTATATTAAAATAATTTACATGTTTTTGTGTAATCTGTTAGCACAATGTGCATCTATGAGCATGGTATAATTGGTAGTACCACATATTATGTTTTGTTATCCATACTCTTTAAAGTGTTAAATAGAATAAGCTTGTTTTTCATTAATATTTTAGTTGTTTAAATGATAATAAATATTAAACCATGCAATTATTAGTCTTAAAGTATTAGGGATAAAGTTGTTAATCAATATTTGAAATTTTTGTTTTAGTAACTTTGAATTAGTAAATTTTTAGTTCATTTTATATTGATACAATTAATATGGAATTAATTAATAGTTGATCAATTCATTGAGAAGAACTATTAATTAATATTGAAGACTTTTTTTTAGTAATATTAATTAATGCATGGATTATTAGTCAATGCTAAGTATAAATTGGTTATTAAAGAAATTACATTACTTTTGTATATTTTGAAAGATAGGGTAATGCATGGAAAGTCATTATTGTAAAACAAATGGATGAGGCTTGAGAAGGTAAGGAGTCCATTTTAGAGAGAAGTATGAGATTCCCTTATTAATATTGTATGGTATTGCATTATGTGATGCATATTCTTATATGGTTGTATATTTCTTGCATAGTGCATGTTAGGTTTGCATATGCATTCAAAAGTTTTCCTGATCCCTAAACTTCTATTCAAGTTTATTGAAGACGAGTTATAAGAGGAAGATCTTGAAAAGAAGATAAACTAAGGACCATTTATGTTGAAATATAATATTTTTGGGACAAAGATTATTATGAGTATCATGATTATGAAGAAGGAATAAATATTTGTAAATATTATTCTTTTTAAATTATTTGAGACTTGCTCAAATAATAGAACATTAAATATTATTATTCCTTATGTTAAGTTCATAGAAATAGTTATTTATTTATAAAAAGTAAAGGATGTGTTAATAAAGAGATGATAGAATCTTATTTATGGATTATGATGATGATATTTTTAAATGTTGATTTCATCCTTTCATTGTAAATAAAGGAAATGCTAAAATTTAGTATTATGATTTGAAAAGTATTTAAATTCTTAGTCTTTAGCAATATGTTATGTTGAATTTAATTATGATTTAATATAGCACTTTATTTCCTTTTGGGAGAGATGTTTATTTCTTTTAAAAATGACAAGACTCTTATATTTTGGATGGGGGTTTTTGGGCATGATACTAAATCCATATTATAAAACCTTGAGTCAAGATAACCAATTATACTTTTATTATAGTGAAGCAACAACTAAGTATTTATAAGTAATACACCCTAAACGATGAGGTTCAAGTGGCTTGAACAATGAGGCTTGAGTAGTCCTAAGCGATGAGGTCTGAATAGGTCCTAAGTAGTGAGGTTTGAACGTATTCCGAGTGGTGAGGCTTAGGAATCTTAATGGTGGATTGGTATAGGGTAATCCATCAGATAATTTATAAGATAGTATATTGGTGGCACCTTGTGGTGAGGTAAGAGTGACCATGATTATTATCAGGTAAGTTGTAATGGTCTTATTTTAGCTCACAATGAGGTGAAGCTAACTAATCATTAAGATATCATTCTAGAATAATCCTACATAGATAAACTTATGTAGGGTTAGAGAATATAAATCCCTCTTTAAGTTTTATGGGCCTTAAAGGATAATCCTTATGCTATGGTCAAGTTGTCATATACCGATGAGGGTATATTAAAAATAGAGGGACCAATGTTGGAATATTTTCTAAATTATGAGGTTTATAAAAGTGAACCCCAAAAGTACAAGAATATGGTCACTCTTGCCCACTTTAGTGTAATTTGTAGAAATAATAAATTCAAAATGTGGTTATGCTTTAATATTAATACAAAATATTGGGTTTTCTTTGTGAGTTAGTCTTTGGTAAAAAATATCTCTCCCTTGGGTTGAGTTGGTAGGTTTTTACAGTTGGTATCAGAGCCTAGGTTGTAGAACTCAAATCTTACATGGGGATAACCTAGGTTGAACCTTGACTTGATGTGCTACTTTAGGGATGCTTACTCTTCTAGGGACCTTAAGTTAATTTGGGATAAGATGTGGATTGCACACTGTCTTGACCATTCAGACCGAGTAAACACTATTGGGGATAGCATCTTGTAGAGGGGTAAGAGTGACCATGATCATATTATATTAGATAGTTTTCCTAAGGTGATCGTATCAAATAGAGATTCTAGATTTACATCAAGATTTTGGTAGGCTCTTCATCATGCATTGGATACTAAATTAAATATTAGTTTGTCTTACCATTTAAAAATATATGGGAAAATAAATAGGGTTAACCAAGTTCTTGAATATATTCTTTGCATGTATTACATGGATTAAAAGTCTAAGTGAGATGACTATTTGTATCTGGTTAAGTTTTCATATAATAATGGATACCATATATCCTTAGGAATAGCTCTATTTGAGGTTTTATATGGAAGAAGCTATAGAACACCTCTATCATGGGAAAATTTGAAGTATTGATTAGTGATCAAACCAGACACTTTTAAAAATATGGAGGAGCAGCTTAAAGTGATTCAACAGAGGCTCAAGGAAGTAACTGATCATAAAAAGGATTATGTTTATTTAAAAAGATCACCAGGAGAATTCTTTATGGGAGATAGAGTCTTCTTAAGTGTGAGATCCATGTTTAATCAAGTAGACTAAGTTGGATTCTCATTTTATTGGGTATTTTGAAATCATTTATAATATTATTCTAGCAGCTTATAGGCTCATCTAAATACCCAGCCTATAAAAGATCCATGATACTTTCCACATATCCCTGATTAGGAAGTATGTTATTTATCCTTCTCATGATTGGAATACATCAAAATTATATTTGGTAGATCTCTCAACTATTGAGATGTGATTGGGAAGGATTCTAGGGTTTCATTCTAAGAACTTGATAAAACAAACCCTAGATCAATATAAGGTGAGGAAGTGAGTAAGCAATTCATATTTTAGTTTGAATAAAAT
>JAQPPZ010006348.1:0-108243 GCA_028583015.1 Wollemia nobilis
TTAATTATAAATTAATTTTTATTAATTTAAATAACCCTAAAGAGGGTTATAAGGCTAAGTTAAAAATCAAATTTGAAATTCGATTTAAAGTGTCGATGTTTTATGGCGTGAGGCATCATGTATAAAAGGTGGCAAAAACCTTTGCCTTACATCCCTATATGCTATCGATCGATTTCCTAAGCTCCAAAGTATTGTGCGCAAAAAGGGAGAAAGAGTTTTCACATTTTGAAAGGTCTCCGGTGGTAGAAGGATTGACAAATAGGAGTGAGGCTCCTCTTACCTCGCACAATGCTATGTAGCATAGTTGGCAATGTCGGATGGTGCTAAGGTTGAGAAAAATAAAATGTTTTTGATGGTTATAAAGTTTAATTTTTGCCTGAATTAATTTGGATATTGAGTATTTGAGGGAGTTAAAAGGGTAGGCAATATTATTTTGAAAGGTTAATTTTTGGAGGTTGATTAATTTAAGTTGGAGATTATAAGGAGCAATTGAGTAATTATTTTTATGTATGATTTGATGATTGCTAATTTCAAGGAGTAATAAGGTGTATTTGAGTTTGATTATTTTTGTGTAATTGAGAAATATTTTTGAGAGAGTGTTAGTGTGATATTTTGTCATCTAACCATTGAAATTGGAAAAGAAGAAAATTGTGATTGAGATAGGTTTTTAAGGGTACTTCTACATCAAACAAAAAGGTATGGGCACATCTTCCTAGTGAGTGATTGTTGAATGTTGTGAATGCTAAGTTGGAGTGAAAAGGGTTGTTTTATAAGCATTGTTGAGTTTGGTTTTTTGGAATGAAAGTTGATTCTAGAAACCTTGTTTGATAAGCATTGTTGGAAATATTGAGTAAATATTTCATATGCTTGAGCTAGGGTTTGTGCAAAGAACATGAGTATCATTGTTATGTGAAGTGGTGAGCTATTTTGAACTAGGGTTTGCAAAGATCATGAGTATCATTGTTATGTGAGGATTATTTGATAAGCATTGTTGTTGAAGTGATTGGTTGAGTGAAAGTGATTGAGCTTAGTTGAGTGGATGTGTTGAAGTGATAGTTCAAGTTATATGAAACAAATTGTTCCATATTCTAAATTGATTTGAGAAAGAGGTTGAGTGTTTGTGAGTGTGAAACATATTGAGTCTCTAAAAATTCTCTATATGTTTATATGGTAAAAAGAGAGATTGAAAGTAATTGAGCATTGTGGTGAATGTGAAGCATATTGAGTCTCTAACAATTCTCTATATGTTTATATGATATTGGACAAGTTCTAGTGAGGACTTGTTGAGCATATTTGAGGTAAGTATTATAGAAGACTTGTGGAAATATTTGTGTGAGCTTTTGTGGAAGCTTACAATACAGATTTGAGGATAGATATTGAGAATATATTGGACAAGTTCTAGTGAGGACTTGTTGAGAATATTTGAGGTAAGTCTTTGAGAAGACTTGTGGACATATTAGTGTGAGATTTTGTGGAAGCTTACAAGGTATATTTGAGACAAGTCTTTGAGAAGACTTGAGAGTAGAGTTGATTGATTGATTTGTTCAAACCTTGAGTTAAGGTTTGGGGTAGATCTAGTAGAGTTGATTTGTGATTAAGTCAAGCTTTGTGTTAAGGCTTGAGGATAGAGATTGAGGATATATTTGTGCTAGATCAAAGGACTATGTTTAGTGTAGATCAGAGGATAAATATTGAGGACAGATTTATGCTAGACCGAAGGACTATGTTTAGTAAATATTAGAGGATAGATTTTGGTGCATATTTGAGGATAGGTTTGTGCTAGACCAGAGATAGAGATTGAGCAGATTTGTGCTAGATCGAAGGATTATGTTTAGTATAGATTTGAGATAGAGCTAAGAGCAAGCTTTGGAGGTGATAGAGTATAGAGGATGATAGTCTCCAGTGGATAGAGATCCATTAGCCAGGGTAGTGAGGATAGGTATTCTGAGTGAGGATAGGAGTCTTCAGTGGATAGAGATCCATTAGCCAGTGTAGTGGAGGTAGTATTTCTTCTAGAAGATCACTAGCCAGAGTAGAGGAGAAAGGAGTTCTCCTATGGATAGAGATCCACAAACTTGATTAGGGGATTGGTGTCTCCTTTGGACAGAGGTCCATAAACATTGTAATAGGGAAGGATTTCCAAAGATATTTATTGAGAAAATATTAGTGAAATATTTTCTCTGTGGAGTAGCCCACATTGGGTGAACCACGTTAAATTGGTGTCTCTATTATGTGTGATGATTTATGCATTACTTTGGTTACTACTATTGATATTGCCATTGATTATATTGGATAATACTATTTTGAAAAGAAAAGTAAAAAGTGGTCTTATACTGTTCACCCCCTCTCTCAATATAAGCTTGTGTTCTTCAATTGGTATCAGAGCTGGTTCCTTCGAAAAAGGTTTAACAACTTGAAGGAAGATCTTACAAGAACACAAATGGCAAAGAAAGGCAAAAGTAGAACCATGAGACACAAGAAGAAAAGAACACACATGGTCATGAAATAAAAGGAAGATGAATTCAATGTTGTTGTTTTGGGAGGAAGAATGGAAATAGATTCAAGAGATGAATCAAGCAGTGGAGAAAAGGCCAGATTAATAAAGTTTTGTACCAGATGTAGGAAGATAGGTCACCTTGTAACTTATTGTTCACAAGAAGGTGAAGAATATTTTGTTTGTGGTCAACTTGGTCATGATGCAGGTTATTGCAATGGGTTTAGTAGCGGTGAAGATGAAGATGATACTTTCAGAATTGAAGTCCTAGAGGATGGTTCAGAAAAGGATAACAGGGACAATCAAAATAGGTATGAAGAAGAAACTCTACTTTGGACAATAGAAGAAATTGAAGACCAAAGAAAAGAGAAAAATTTAGAAAGAGAAAAGGAGGAAGTCACTCTTAAGGAACTTGTTGAGTTGAAAAGGGAGAACTTAGAATTAAAGGCTCAAATACAAGAGGATGAGAAATGTAAGACAAAGCTTCTACAAGATCTCTCTGACTTGAAAGATAAGGTTGAAAAGGCAAGGAGAGTTGAAAAAGGTATGGTTGAACAATCAAAGGTAAAAGAGCTAGAATATGAAAGACTTATTGTTGATCTCAAAGAATTAAAAAGGGAGAACTCAGGATTAAGGGTTCAAGCTCAAGAAGATGAGAAAGAAAAAGCAAAGTTTCTACAAGAGCTCACTAACTTCAAAATTAAGGTTGAAGAAGCAAGGAAAATTGAAGAAGGTATGGCTAAAAAATTAAAGACAAAAGATCTAGAGTGTGAAAGATTAGAACATGAGATAGTTTCACTAAGGATGGAAGTGAAAGACTCTAAGGACAAGCTACACAAGTTTGAGAAAAATTCAAAGACCTTGGACAAGATTATCAATGCACAAAGATCATCAGTCACCAAAACAAGACTTAGTTTTGAAGAAGAACAAGGGAAACAAGAAGTAAAAAAAGGAGAGTCAAGCTCAAGCACCAAAGAAGAAGAAGCTTCAAAAGAAGAGAGTGAAAGAGAGAGTGAGACTTCTAAGGATAAGTTGGACAATAGAAAGTTCAACAAGGAAAGGAACAATGCACAAATAAGGAACATATGGAACAGGAAATAGGACAGGGTAGAAGAGACTAAGAGACCAATGGGGTCAAGGCAAGGTTTCTTCAATGGATGATGCTTCTCATGTCATAGGTTTGGGCACAAGGCTACACAGTGTAGGACACATGAAAGATATGAATATGGAAAGTTTCAAAAATAGATAGCTTTTTCAAGGGTATTGCTACTCATGTAATCAGTTTGGTCACAAGGCAATGAATTGTAGGGTTCATGATAGGAATAGATATGGCTTCACCAGGAGAAATCCCAAGATATTTGCACCTCCAAGGAATCACAATATTAAGTGTTACAAGTGCAATAATGTTGGGCATATAGCAAGGTGGTGTAGAATAGAATTTCTAGAGCTTCCAAGGACAGGAAAGAAAGAGGATTCTCAAAAGGTTCAAAAAGGTATGATCTCAAAGGTATGGAAAAATAAAGTGGAAAAAGGTAAATATCGATGTATGTTGGGAGTAGAAATACTCCCACCCTAGAATTAACCACCTCAAGAGGAGGTGGGGAAGGGGCTAAGCTAAGAGACTCATTCTTAGCCCCGAGCCCCAAAGGTGACCCTTTGCCATTGATGTCAAAGGGGGAGAGATTTGAGTAAGGGGGAGAGATTTGATTTAAGGAGAGAGCATTGAGTTAGGGAGAGTAGTTCCTCGAGGGGAGCAAAAAAAAAGGTTAAGGAAATTGGAAAAGATAATTGGGTTGCCATCAATGACAAAGGGGGAGATTGTTGGACATTTTGAGTAAATGAGTTGTCATTGATGTCAAGAGTGAGTGGTCATTGATGTCAAAAGTCAGTTTCAGTGAGTAGTGCAAGGAGAAGTAGTTCCACAATCAGTGCAAAAAGGAGAGTCCACTTCTAGTTGGTCAGATTCGGTTCCAGGTAGTCAGATGTGGTCCAAAGTGCAAAGAAGAGGCCCAAGAAAATAATATTATAATATTTTATTATAATATTAAAAAGAGAAATTTAAATTAATTATAAATTAATTAATATAATTTTATTATAAATTAATTTATTAATTAATTTAATTAACTTCCAAAGTTATTTAAGTTAATTATAATTTAATTATAAATTAATTTTTATTAATTTAAATAACCCTAAAGAGGGTTATAAGGTTAAGTTAAAAATTGAATTTGAAATTCGATTTAAAGCACCAACATTTTATGGCATGAGGCATCATGTATAAAAGGTGGTAAAAACCTTTGCCTTACTCCCTATATGCTATCGATCGATTTCCTAAGCTCCAAAGTATTGTGCACAAAAAGGGAGAAAGAGTTTTCACATTTTGAAAGGTCTTCGATGGTAGAAGGATTAACAAATAGGAGTGAGGCTCCTCTTACCTTGCACAATGCTATGTAGCATAGTTGGCAATGGTGGATGGTGCTAAGTCTTGCGACAGGCAAAGTGTGTAGGGTTCGAATCCCATCGAATTTATTTTGCAAGGTAGTGAGGGTATTTTTATTTTTGAGCAGCACCGAACGAAGGGAATAAAGGGAGGCTTGTGCCTTCCCTTCCCCGTGGAAGCGCTTAGCCCATGTGGTGGGCTAGCACCTTGATAAGGCGCTTGGTGGGAGTGGTCTCGCATTCGAAACCCATCGAGGCATTTTGGCTAGTGTTAAGGTATGCATTGATGTCATTTGTCTTGGTCGCTTGATTATTTTGGATGTGCTAAGGTTGAGAAAAATAAAATATTTTTTATGGTTATAAAGTTTAATTTTTTCCTGAATTAATTTGGATATTGAGTATTTGAGGGAGTTAAAAGGGTAGGCAATATTATTTTGAAAGGTTAATTTTTGGAGGTTGATTAATTTAAGTTGGAGATTATAAGGAGCAATTGAGTAATTATTTTTATGTATGATTTGATGATTGCTAATTTCAAGAAGGAGTAATAAGGTGTATTTGAGTTTGATTATTTTTTGTAATTGAGAAATATTTTTGAGAGAGTGTTAGTGTGATATTTTATCATCTAACCATTGAAATTGGAAAAGAAGAAAATTGTGATTGAGATAGGTTTTTAAGGGTACTTCTACATCAAACAAAAAGGTATGGGCACATCTTCCTAGTGAGTGATTGTTGAATGTTGTGAATGCTAAGTTGGAGTGAAAAGGGTTGTTTGATAAGCATTGTTGAGTTTGGTTTTTTGGAATGAAAGTTGATTCTAGAAACCTTGTTTGATAAGCATTGTTGGAAATATTGAGTAAAACTTTCATATGCTTGAGCTAGGGTTTGTGCAAAGAATATGAGTATCATTGTTATGTGAAGTGGTGAGCTATCTTGAACTAGGGTTTGCAAATATTAAGAGTATCATTGTTATGTGAGGATTACTTGATAAGCATTGTTGTTGAAGTGATTGGTTGAGTGAAGAACTTGAACTAGGGTTTGCAAATATCATGAGTATCATTGTTATGTGAGATTACTTGATAAGAATTATTGAAAAAGAAATTAGTTTATTGAAGTGATTGGTTGAGTAGAGTTGATTGAGCTTAGTCAAGTGGATGTGTTGAAGTGATAGTTCAAGTTCTGTGAAACAAATTGTTCCATATTCTAAATTGATTTGAGAAAGAGGTTGAGTGTTTGTGAATGTGAAACATATTGAGTCTCTAACAATTCTCTATATGTTTATATGGTAAAAAGAGAGATTGAAATTAATTGAGCATTGTGGTGAATGTGAAGCATATTGAGTCTCTAACAATTATCTATATGTTTCTATGAGATTGGACAAGTTCTAGTGAGGACTTGTTGAGAAGATTTGAGGTAAGTCTTAGAGAAGACTTGTGGATAGATTTATGTGAGATTTTGTGGAAGCTTACAATATAGATTTGAGGATAGATATTGAGAGCAGATTGGACAAGTTCTAGTGAGGACTTGTTGAGTAGATTTGAGGTAAGTCTTTGAGAAGACTTGTGGATAGATTTGTGTGAGATTTTGTGGAAGATTACAAGGCAGATTTGAGACAAGTCTTTGAGAAGACTTGAGAGAAGAGTTGATTGATTGATTTATTCAAACCTTGAGTTAAGGTTTGGGGTAGATCTAATAGAGTTGATTTGTGATTGAGTCAAGCTTTGTGTTAAGGCTTGAGGATAGAAATTGAGCAGATTTGTGCTAGACAGGACTATATTTAGTGTAGATCAAGGATAGAGATTGAGGATAGATTTGTGCTAGACCGAAGGACTATGTTTAGTGTAGATCAGAGGATAGATATTGAGGATAGATTTGTGCTAGACCGAAGGATTATGTTTAGTATAGATTAGAGGATAGAGTTTGGTGCAGATTTGAGGATAGGTTTGTGCCAGACCAGAGATAGAGATTGAGTATATTTGTGCTAGATCGAAGGACTGTGTTTAGTGCAGATTTGAGATAGAGCTAAGAGCAAGCTTTGGAGGTGATAGAGTATAGAGGATGACAGTCTCCAGTGGATAGAGATCCATTAGCCAGGGTAGTGAGGACAGGTCTTTTGAGTGAGGACAAGAGTCTTCAGTGGATAGAGATCCATTAGCCAGTGTAGTGGAGGTAGCAATTCTTCTAGAAGATCACCAACCAGAGTAGAGGAGAAAGGAGTTCTCCTATGGATAGAGATCCATGAACTTGATTAGGGGATTGGTGTCTCCTTTGGATAGAGGTCCATAAACATTGTAATAGGGAAGGATTCCCAAATATATTTGTTGAGAAAATATTAGTGAAATATTTTCTCCGTGGAGTAGCCCACATTGGGTGAACCACGTTAAATTGGTGTCTCTATTGTGTGTGATGATTTGTGCATTGCTTTGGTTACTGCTATTGATATTGCCATTGATTATATTGGATAATACTATTTGGGAAAGAAAAGTAAAAAGTGGTCTTATATTGTTCACCCCCCTCTTAGTATAAGCTTGTGTTCTTCGAAACCTTAAGAATTTTGAGACTTTGTGTCCTATCATAAGGTATGTATAGGCTTTTAGTCTAGATAGAAAATGATCTTCAATAAGAGGTTTTTTGTAATCCACTTGTCATTCCATAATGGTATAACATTGAGGCTATTCCTCATTTCTCCAACCATTTTTTGGATACAATGAATTCCTTAGGATCCCTAATTTTGTATAACCATTTCAATAATATCACAACCATCTATGCTAAAACTCTTAATCAATCCATAATTTTATGAGATGTTTCTACAAGAGAGAAAGATGTCCACTTGGTAGAAGCATAACCATATCAAGACTGGTTCTCTCAAATATGATATTTCTTGAAGCTAGTTAATTCTCCCTATAACTAATCACCTAAGGTTTTGGATCTCTATCTATCCAACTTTTTTGAGCCTTAATGGTTATTCAAAACTAAATCATCAATGATCACCTAAATGCATGTTAATATTATATCACATAAAATGCATGAAAACAAGAGCTATCCTATATGCTTTTCAGATTTGATGAATTATCTAAGGAGATCTTTTTATTTCAAGGCAAACAAGAAGGGATGCAAGAAGACAAACTAGCCTAAATGCAACTAAATTAATTTCAATTCTTTGTCTAAGTACTTAAAAATTAAGGAGAAGGTATAATTCAACATAATGTTCCTTAATTAACTATTTTAGATATGTTTTATAAAGAAATTAGAATGTTTTGTAAAATAATTAAAGTGTTTTGTAAAAAATTAGAATTTCTAGTTAGGATTCCTTAATTTTCCAAAATAAATATGATTTCTAATGCAAAACAACAGGAATCAAGAGCAGAACATAGAGAAAATACAATTGCAAGGATAAGGAAGGGTCAAGTGTCCAAATTACCTCTCCTATAGCTTATCTACTAAATTCACCATTGAAAGTGCCAAATTTACCACTACTACCAAATTCGCCACTAGGGTTGGGATTTTGGTAAATCTACACAAAAACACTAAAAAATAAAATTAGAATTTTTGATATGGCGGCCTATTTGAGAGTTGGATAGGGCAAAAAACTTGTCTAGATAGCTAATCAGACCCCATTTTAACAAAATATTTGAGTATGCTTAACTCTTGGAGTGGATTTTGGATTTTTGCCAAATTTACCACTAGAAAATTTGGTCTGAGTGGCGAATTTGGTTTTGAGTGTTTTTGAATGCCAAATTCACCACTAGTAGTGCAGGATGGTGAATTTGGTCTTGGGATGGGTTTTTGGAGGTTTCAAAGGTCGATTTGGGTAAATTTCAACAGTTTTTTTGGGCTGAATTTGGAGGGGAATTATCCTAACAGGTTTTCCAAGGTCTGTGATTGATAAAATCAAAGGATTAATCCATAGAGATAGAGAATATAATAACTAAAATTAAAATGTATGTAAATATAATGAAAATACCCAAAATAACTAAGAATTTAATTATATGAGAGTGCAATGGAGTGGGAAATGCATGTAAATTTGTTAGGAATGATTCTAACACAACTTACTACTATTCTAATTACAGAATCGGTAGAGATATATGCAATTTTTTCATCAATTTAAGATCTAAGTAAATGATTAAATGAGGAAGGCAGGGGAAGTGTTTCAATGACTATTTTGAACAGTCAAAGGGTTAGAAATAGGGACTTAGAAGTGCAAAAAAAATAGGAATATGGCAAGGTAACATATCTATATCCTAATCCTTAAAATGCTTATGAAATTGATAAAGAAACTAATGCAAAGTGCTTGGAAAGTGAAGGGAAATGCTATGAAATTTAGTATTCAAATAAATCACATCAGAAAATGCATATATGTGAGAGTTGAAAGGAAGTAATTAGCGGGATCATAAGGTATTGATATACAACACTAAACAAGATCTAGATGATGAAATAAAATTCCTAGAAGGCTTTTTAAATGCTAATGAAAAGAAAGCTATAAATGCATGAAAAGAAGAAGTTAAAATGTTAGAATACTAAATATATGAAATTAAAAAAGGAGTTGTTAGTAATCATGTAACTGAGTATAAAAAAGGCTGCATATAGAAAAAAATTACTATCTAAATGCTATATGAAGAAATTATTAAAATAACCTTGTAAGATGAAAAGGATTAGTAAAAATGATAAAAATTGCCAATGAAGATGATTCCCCAAAACTTACAAAATATATGTTAGATGCATAAAAAGGGTTGCAAATCCTTGAAATCAGACCTACATATAAGAGTGTTAAAGCCTACAAAACAAAGGTATGCTCAACACAATGCTAAAACATGCAAGAGAAGATGAAATAAAGCAAGTAAATGGACTTAGAAAATATGCAAGGCAAAATTTAGGAAGCTAAAATGAAAGGGTTAGAAATAAAATGAAGAAAATAACTATGCTATATTTAACCTAGCTATGTCCCCTCCCTTGCATCAAAATATCCTTTCCAAAAAGCTCCCTTGCCTTGCCTAGTTGCCCTCCACAAGTGCTTGTAAAATGCTCCAAATGCTTGGAAAAGCTTAGAATGCTTGAAGAAGACTTGAGAATGGAAAATTCTATGAAATAAAGAGTGCTTAAATCTTATTAGATATTTTCTACAGTGAAAACTTGTTCCAAATGGCTACCCCATCACCTCCTTAAATATGATTTGGAGGAGGATTTGGGGAAAAGAAGAGATAATATCAAATTGAAATAAATGCATCTGAAACCTTTTTGGAGAATGTAGGATAAATTGTAGAGAATGAAATACTAAAATCCATGACCTTCTCGCTCATGCTAAATATTCTAGTTCATTTGGCCAAATTCACCACTATCGACCAAATTTTCCACTAGTGAATTTGGTGACCCGAGTGGAGAATTTGGTAAGGAAGGAGATTTGACATTTTTTAAATTTGAAATTTGAAAGTTTTCCAAATTTACCACTAACGAAATTTACCATTGGAAAATTTGGTAGGAGTGGAAAATTTTGTCAAGACTAATTCTAGATGTTATGGTCGATTTTTGCAGTTTTGCCAAATTTGCCACTCAACTTGCCAAATTTTCCACTGGTGAATTTGGTCAGAGTGGTAAATTTAGTAAAGGTCAAAATGATGTCCAAAATGATTGGATGTGGTCAAATTAAGGTTTTGTAGTATTTGTGATTAATTTTGGGAAGTTTTGGGATGTTTGCAACTAGTTTTGTGAAGTTTCACCTAGTGTGTCAAAATTGGGTGTCTACATTTTGCCCTAGTTTTGATGTGATGTCTATGATATTGCATCAAAAGTTAAGTTGTGATACTCAATTTTGACATTGTGATGTATTTTTTTTGTATTTTTTTATTTATTTGAAGAGATTATTGTAATTGTGCTTGTTTTGATGATTTCATATATATGCCTCATTTTGCATGCTTTGATATCTGGAGAAGATTATTTTACCCCATGAAAATTTTATCCTATGGAATAGTCTCTTATTTGAGAATGATATACCCAATGGTATGTTTTTGGGATAAAATTATGAAATATAGGATGCTTATTTGAGTTGGTGATAATAGGCTGGCAGTTTAAAAGGTAAAATCAAATGTGGATATGCCCTCATTTGCATTTTATCAGCTCTAGTAAGTTGAAGAGAAAGAGGTATATTTGCTAGAGAGGATGGCACATATCCAGGGTTGGGTGCATTGTGCGGACATTATTTGAGGGACAATGGATGTATTAGAGCAATACTGAGAGGTATGTATTTCACCCTAACTCAAAATTTTGGCTTTCTAGGTTATTTCTTCCAATTTTTCAAAATTAGTGATGAATTTGATACCAATGGTAAATTTGGCAATGGTGCCATTGGTGAATTTGGTCCCAGTGGTGAATTTGGTACTGGAAAATTTGGCACCAATGGTGAGTTTGGTATTGGACTACAACTTTTATTTTACATTTTTAAGTATCAATATTTATACAAATATAGGCATATTTATACTCGTTGGAAAGCTCTTTTCAAGCTCTATCTAATGGTATTGTTTTTGTAAAATTTTGAGATAAATTTATAGATTTCCTAAATAAATATTTTGTATATGATTTTTGGTAGGTGATAAAGGTGTTGGTGAATAGGGAGCATCATCCTAAGTTCTTTGGAGCATCTTAGCGAGCAAGTAGAGGGAGTAGGATGTGGTAATATTGGTAGCAATGGGGATACACTATGTGGTATACATGCTTAAGTTAGAGTTTGGCCATCATTTGTTGATAGTCTTAGTAGATATATGGTACTTGTCTACTTATAATTTCAAGATATCGATGAGTGAGATGATAGTTACGTTGGAGGATGTATGGTATATCCTCAAGGTGCCTATTTGGGGTGTTCCTATTTGCCTAAGGACTAGTGTGAGGGATGGAAAGTTAGCATTCTCAAGGAAGGGCAAGTTCTCATGGATGAAGGACAAACTAAGAATCAATAATACCTATATGTGGAGAAAATTAATCAAATGACAACATTTCTAGCATCAATCATGTTAGGGTTGGTTATGGGTAATACCAGTACGAGTTTCATGCCATGAGGATGGGGATGTATTATAGCAAAATTAAGGGGTGATCAGACTATTTATGTATGGTATCCTACTATTTTTGTAAGGTTGTACCATGTCCTATATAGAGTGGTATACAAGCAAGGTCAAATTTTGATATGCTACACTCTTCTCTAGGTCTGGGTATGGGAGCACATAGCTATCCATCGACCTATTGTAGTAACGAGGGACGTTGACCTTGAGAGGCCCATGAGCAAGATATCTGATTGATGATATGAGTGTGGTACATGTTATTTTATGACCATGTATGGATAGGTATATGTGGTTATATGACCATAAGGAGGTGGCTAGGGTGAACTAGGTATGGTAGCTAGATGCCAAGAACAAGACCTATGAGTTATATTGATATGACCATGTGATATGTTAGCATGGAGAGGTATAGTGGATAACAATTGTGGGTGAGGTATGGATACAACGAGTGCATCATGAGTCATGGTGGGATCCCATGGACTCTATAAATTATATGGAGGTTGATGAGAATGATATGGTAGTATTGACCCTTGGGCGAGATGATGTGGAGGTAGTGGTAGGATACACTAACTGGTATGGACGTTTCAAGCCTCATCGACTAATAGTGGGTCCACCACTAAGGGATTAGAGATAGGTGTTTTAGGACATGCTTAGTGCCCTAATAGGGGCTAGGCATTGATATGAGAGAGGTGGCAAAGGATAGTTGTTTTCCATGATCACATATCTATGTACCCCCCATGGTGGAGTGGGATCACTTTTAGGTAGAGCAAGGCTATATTTTGGAGGAGCAAGGATGAATATTAGTGGGGTAGGACCGAATTTTAGTGGAGTAGGTCCTAGTAGGACCATGGAGGAGGCTTTATAAATGAATTTGAGGGTTATTTTAGGGTATATAATACAATGATGCTAAACCCTACCCAAAATAAGAAGGCCCATGACTTGGGTGGACTATGTTAGGGTGGAGGTTTTTCCTGCAAAGATATGTTCTGCCCCAACCAAAATCTTGCCTGAGCCAAGGTAGTAAGTTCTGATGGGTGGGTAAAACAAAAGAAGCTACAAAGCTACCTACCCAACTTGGATGAAATTTTATGATAATGTGAGGGATGGGTTCATCCTAATTACCCCACCCCAACTGGAGTAGGTGCTTGAAAGAATAATTAGGGTGGAGTAATATTGAGGCACCTACCCTAGTCAAGGTAGCTATTTTGAAGATCCTTGAGGGTGGAAGTACCCCAAAAGTGTTTTTTGAGTAAAGCAACAAAAGTGTAACATGAGCTATCACCTGCAAAGGCTCCCAAAATATCCCACTTGAGGAAAGGAAAGGATTGGTCAAAGCTGGTGCTAGCCTAGGTCTTAAGCCTATCTTTGAGGTATTATCACTTGCATTTAATGATGGTTTCCAAACACTATAGTATACCTACTGAAGCCCTACATTAGAACCCGAGGATAGTGTAGCATACCCATTAATTGACTAGATTTTTGTTCGAAGAATGTGATATTATTGCAAGTGTTTGTGATTGTAGGTGCAGGTAACCACTCTGTAGTAAATGAATCACTCAAAGAAAATACCTACCCCTAGCGGAGATAGTGGTTGGAAGCATCAGGTAAGGTGGGATATGATGTCGTGCCTCGAGCACCTTGGCCTGTGGGTATATGAAAGCCCACTATAGATAATTTTCATGTAGGTCATTCTGCCTGTTGTTGCATTTTGTATATGTGTGGCTGCATGTTTGTACTTTTGACATTGCATTTTATATGTATATAAATACATATTAAAAAATAATAATATATGAATATATATACATAATATATTAAAAAATATATAATAACAATAATAAAAGAAAATTTTTAATAAATACTTAAAATTGCATGTTGGAAAGAAGTATATACCATGATGCTTCTATTTTTATATAAAAATTAAAAAAATAATAATAATAAAAAAATATTATTAGCATAATTTAAATTTAAAATAATTTATATACATAAATAATGAAAGAACATAATAATATGTTAATATCATTTTTCACTCTCCAAATGGATAAGCTAGACATGTCCATGTGGCAAAAAAAACTCGTTGCATGGATTGGTGTGATGTGTCATTCTTAAAATTACTTAACCTATCTATAAAATAAGGGAAGGGGAGTGAGAAAAGCATTGAAGGAAATACTTAGACTATGCGAAAGTTCCTACGCACTTTTTTGGTGGATTGGAAGCCTGGTAGTCACTTTGGGGACATCCATCCATACCATGTTGGCATATGTCCTTTGTAATGCATATTATATGTAATGGGTGCATGCTATATATGAGCTGATTTTCATTTTAAAAGTAATGAACATAAGTATATTTTTTTTATTTTGATAATATTGAGCATTTCGTATGATATACAGTAGATTGAAAATAATTATGTTGGGAATTCATGATTGGGAAATTTTTATACGTTATATATTTATATCAAAATCTTGTTGAAAAATATTTGCATGGGGAAAATATAATCGGATGTATGGATAATATGTGAATGACTTGTATTGATTTTATTTAATATTAGAAAAGTACAAAATGTGTGGGTAGTATGCTGCATTTTTTCCTTGTTTTCATTTAATAAAATCTAGATTTGCATACATACTGGGCCAAGCTGATCCAAACAAGTTAAGCTCCCAATCCTGTCTCTTCATCGGTCATAGTGGTTTAGTTGTGGGGAGTTCACAGAGATAGCACCAGGATGGATATAGATGGAGTTGGTTGTTGACGATGGAATTGCAGATGTTGTACTGTGGGAATTATTTGAAAATTTGTTTATATTATACCTTCAGATGAGAGATGCAGTTATTTACATTAATTGTATAGTAGATTGCTACAATAGGTGACCATGCAAGAACTAAACCGAAGGAATTGGTTGAGGCTTTACTATGTTATTGTTCATTCTCTCCATCAGGCTATTATTGCAGCTTGCTCAAGTTTAATTGGTTAGTTTAGTATGCTGAATAAATTTATTATATGATGATGTTAAACCATTCATAATGGGTAGCCACAATAAAGAAGATAGAAAAAACAAATTCTATTTTTATAATTCTTTGCGTATTTTTATTATTTATTGAAATAGTTACAATGCATTAAGTTAATACCTATTAGCCTTGTGTTTGTATTTCGATATGTACTATAATTATTTACAAATTAATTAAAAAATAAAAGAAAAATAAATGGCAGCATAAATTGCAGTCATTGTAAAATTAAAAAAATAAAATTCTCTCATTGGGTTCAAAAAAGGTTGATTTATCCTTTGAAAGTTCAAAAATTAAATTAAACCTTAAGTTTAAGCTATAAAATTAGATATTTGATATGTAAATCATCGGTCATCATCTCTGTGCAATAGAGAAGTAATGTTTAACTACAAGTTTATAAACTTAGCATTTATTGACTATAACCAACATGTCAAACTTCCACAGTAGGATGTTTGTGTTTTTAACCCACACTTGAAGTTGTTTAACCAAATCCATGAACATGTTTACCAGCAGGTAAAAATTACTGTTTTAGTTCAATATTTAGTAATTTTGTTGAGAAAATAGATAAATCTTAGGCTATACCACCGTCGGTGATGTGAAAACCAAATATGCATCTTGAAGTCAACTTTGAAAATTTTGATATACGCATATTTATGATTTTTTTTTTCTTTGTTGTGGTCATACCGAAAGCATATCTTAACACTTCAACCATAATCATACTAGGTTGTAAAATATAATGAGATATCTTCCCTCTATAATGGTTAAAATTTAAATCCTTTAAAAAGTATATTATAATATAATAAAATAATCTATGTGAAGTCTGTGAGGATTGATGGGCCTTATAAATAGTAAGAATATAAAAAAAAACTTGAACATAGAGGGGTATGACTTGATAAAGGATTCATTACTATTGAAAATTTTATGTTGACACATATTCTCTTAGAGATGGGAGGAGAACTTATACTTATGTCCATATCTAATAAACTCTATAAATACCAACAACCTTCATAGCTGTAATTTATTTGGTTGATTTCAAAGCAAAATCATTATACCAGGGAGCTTTAAAAGTTTGGTAAAAGAGTCGTTGGGTAAACTCGATTTTGTTATAAAATAATTGTGAAGGCTCAGAAATCGTTTGAGCATGGAAGAACCTTAATTTAAAATAAAGTTTTGATTTTTAGAGTTTAACTTAATAAAGTATGTTGCACCTCATGGATTTTAATTAATAGTATAGCTTTAAAAGTAAGTCATATGGGGCTTACTTATTTATATTGAGTATTATGAATTATTTTATTTTATAAAAATATTTTGATAAATATGGATAGTGCAGCTTAGATTGTTATATATTTAGTGTCGTCAAGGATTTTTTTTTACAAAGATAAAAATATGGATCGTAATATTTTTAGAAAGTAAGATAACCTTCGTCAATCACGTTTGCTAATGTCTTAAGGAATTGAATGTGTCCATAAGGGACATAAAGAGTGATAGGTTGAAAAACTTGTATGTTTCTATTTAATATAAAATATATAATGCTTATTAATCATAGTTTATAGAATTGTAGACTCCATTATTAAAATATAGAAGGTTTTTTTTATGGCAATAGATAGGATGGGGTTTAGATATAAATGTAAAAACAAAATCCATTGATATTTGAATAGGTGATTTCTTTAATTCTCTTTAGTAGATAAAAAAGTTGTGGTCTAAAAATTTAGATAATTTAAGTTCAAGTCTTTTAAAATCTTCTGCTTACTACATGGTGTTACATGTATTTTGGATTAGATAAGATAGCTAGTGCCCTAGATTTGACCACAACAATTATTTTCAATGTTTTATGGATAAGAGATCTGGTTGTTTGGAAAGTTAAGAATCTGATACTAAATTAGTTATTTTATTTTACTTTATTTAAGTGTAGTATTTCAAAAGAAAATAAAACCTAAATAATATTTTGCATATAGAGTAACTGAATTTTATTTATATATTTAGTTTTTTCTTAGGTAATAAAAGAAAAATATGTACATATAAATATTCTTTCAAATATTATTTAGTACAAGATTATATTATAGAAATGAGTTCATATTTTCATATAACCTAGTGAGGAGTATTATTCTAAAAACATAAAACCATAAAACCATCTGAGGATTGTTATCAAAGAAATTATAAAGAAGTCATAACCATCGAGAAGGGTGTAAGTCATTATTTTGCGTGTGAGTGAATATTTTGCTATCATTAGGAAAGAATGCAAAGTGCATTTTGAGAAGGACAACACCTACCCAACTCTGATAGTTCGCAGTGGTGACTATTATGAATCAATGTTATTCGTTCTCCAGCTATTGAAAAATGAAAGAGGTCCTATTCCGTTGAGAGTAAAGGGCGATGGAATGGGATGTCATCCCAGGATAACATATGAGTAGTACATGAGGATGGTCACAAACTTACTCTGGTTGCAAAATTGCCAACATAAATCATGGTTAGAAAGCTGATCCATGAGGTTGGAAGGTCAGCGGTAGATGGTATGGGTAACATTACCATTAATTGAAGTTGGGTCTGAGACATCTTGTCTGAAAGCCATGCGATGGTGAACCTTGATTAAACCTTAGTTGTAGATCAATGATCAAGCACTAGCATAGCTATGCTAATCCAAAGCATGAATCCATAGGATTCGACTAGTCAGTAGACCAATAAGAACAATAGTAGGATTGTGAATCCAATTCTCCTATGCTTTGAGATGGGGAATTAGTGCATCCACCTTTCTAGGTATTATGGGCCTTGTATAGGCAACCCCATGCCAAGATCAAATAAAATCAAGAGGAGTAACTATCTCTTATATGACAACTTATTTCAGGAAGATGGTCTGTCCCAAGCACTTAGGACACCATATGCAACAGTAAAAAAACCTGAAGTGTGAACTTTTATGCCAAAGTACCATTTTAAAGTTGGGTGTGTTATGTCAATAAGTGACAATTGTGTTTGATATTATTAAAGGTTTTGTATTTGTAATTTTTCAACCAGGTGAGTAGACCTGGGTTGTTACAGTTGGTATCCGAGGTTAGGTTGCAAAAGCTAAGGCCACATGTTTGAAAAATGGCATAATTTCTTTTGTATTCATGGTGGACTCCCTCAAGGAAATTAATATAATTTCCTTTTATGTAGCAGATTGAGTATCTTGCATCAAATCTAGAAATATTCCAATACTAGATGGACCAGATATCATCAATGATGAAACTGCTTATGGTTAGAATGGGAATTCAGAAATAAATCATGGAATTTTTTATAATACAAAAAAATAAGTGAACCAAGCAGAAGATAAAATTGAAATCTTCTAGAAAATGCAAGGGCTTTAAGTACAATAAGGAACCTGAGCATAAGTCAGGAAGGGAGAACTAGAGCACTGGTAATAGGATTTTTCACCTGTGGAGAGTCCCACTATGCAATAAGTTTCCAATTAAGAGTTAATCAAAAGAAAATATGTTGCTTCACCTGTAAAGGGGAACATTACACCAAAAATTATCCATTAAGAGTAAATCATGAGAAAACACTTGACAATCAATCTCATATGATAGCTGAAGAACTGCACCAAGACAAACAAGTCATGATTGGAGATAAGAATGAAGAAACAAATCTCAAGATTGTTCTACTTCGATAAGTGGTAGGTTATAACAGGAATCCATACAAATATGGAGTTTTACTAATGTAAGAAGTATCACAACAAATGATACTAGTTTTTGACAGACACATCTTTCATGTTTTATATTTTGAATATAAATTTGAGAACTTTTGGTAGTTTTATGATAAGTTACATGTTTCATATTTTTGTAAAAAAGTTAATAGGACCATTACTCTGATAGGACTACCACTTAGAATGATATGAAATTAATGAATAAACAAAAGTCCAAAAAGTGCGTTATGATTGCAAAATTAAATCAATGACCAAAGGAGTTGGCAAGAGGAAAATGAAATGAAGATAGTCCTCATAAGAAAATGATTTAAATATTAGCCTTTTGGTAATTTTGATATATCGTAAAAACCAAGAATTATGTCTCAATAGTAGATAAATTGAGTCTAACAACGTTTGTTGGTTGTTGGTCCTCTACATGCTTGAGTATAGTCTAATTTGTAGACCAAAAGAGTCAATTGATATGTTGTATAATGTTGAACTAATCGAGTAGGGATTGGGACTAACCTAATCATTCATTGCTTTAGCTTACGAATCCATAGATATTTTAAAAAAACTTAGAGTTGACTACTGTAGTCTATGCACTTAAAATTTGGTGATACTACTTGTTAGGAAAACCATGTGAGTTTAAAATTGATCACCAAAGTTTAAGATACAATTCCTAGCCAAATATAGACCAAATATAGATAGAATTCCTAGCCAAATATGATTTCAGAATTGAATACATCAAAGAAAAGGAGAATAAAATGGAAAAATCCCTCAGTTGAATAAGACACGTAGTTGCTCTCACGAAATGTCAATATAAACTAAAAAAGGTAAATTAAGGTAATGCAAAAAAATGTCGCATTAAGGATGAGCAAAAACCAAATCAACATGCGGATCAAACAAGATTTGGTATAAAAAAAAGATTTTGCAAGAAGCATATTATGCACCATATTCTGCTCATCCAGATGTAATAAAAATAAGAGAAATTTAATATATAAATATAAATATAAATATAAATATAAATAAATAAATATATATATATATATATATATCCATAAATTTTAAAATTGATCTTTCCAAGAATCGGTTTCAGCATGATGTTATTTTTTGTAGTTGTGGATATGTTCACCAAGATGGCATAATTTATATCGAGCAATGTTTGTGATAATGCCCCCACAATAGCACAAAATTTGCTTAGGATATTGTGAAATTGCATGGTTTTAGTGAAATAAATATCTCAGATAGAGATTCGAGATTCACTTCTAAAATTTTGGTAAGGTTTGCACCGGGAATGGGGCACAAAGCTAAATATCAGCACTTCCTACTATCCTAAGATGGATGGACAGACCTAGAGGATCAATCAGGTTGAAATACATGTTACAGATATATTGTATAGACTACCAAAGTAAGTGGAAAGATTATCTCTTCCTGGTGAAATTTGCAACAATAATTAACATGTCACATTGGGCATGACCCTTTTTGAGGCCCTATACAAGCGTAGGTGTAGGACACTATTAACATGGGATAATTTAGATTATCGATAATGTTAGAGTAATATTCCATCATTTGGGATATTTACCCTTTTTCTACATTAGGTAGAATTTATTTACTACATGGTAAAAATTAGCTTGTTACTTTTTACCACTAGTTTTTACTATTTACTATTTACCTAGGGTTAGTTAGTCATTGTAGTCATTTTGACTACATTAGTAGTTAGCTACCTTCATGGGGATGCTACCTATAACACGTTATTTGTTAACGCTAACTTAGAATATTATTTATTTAATATTTCTAAGTCTATTGTTAGTTTTCTATAGTGCTATTTAAGCACTTGATCATGAATAATATTCTTAATGCTTCTTTGCCTATGGTACGCTCCTAAATCTATCATTGGTATCAGATCCATGAAGGGAGGAAGAAAGGTGTTGGGCAAGGCAGGAGAGATGAAATCGTTTCAAGCTAGACAAGGTGAGCATCTCCCATTCCACATGTTTCAAGGAGGAGGTCATGATTTAATTAGTTATTGATTTTTTTTTCCTAACTCCTAAGGTTTCAAATTTTTGGACCAAAAGACGAGCTCATTTCCATTTTTCCAAGGGAGCGATCAGACTAGATTTTGTAGGCAACCAAAGATTTTTTTTCTCCAACCTGGCCACAAGATCCTTGGGCAACCACCCCAAGGTCGACCATTGGATTAATTACTTTGATGATCACCTCAAGGGCTATGAAAATAGAGTCGCACAGTTGTGACTGAAGAACATTCTCTAGTGCCTACCGCAAGAGGACAGGAGGTCCTCCGCACCAACCAACCATCTCAAGAGGGTAGGCCATGATCATAGAACTTTCTTTAGTGTTCATCACGAGAGGATAGGGGGTCCTTCGTATCGACTGACCATCTCAAGAGGGCAGGCGCACCCTCGAACGATCGACCACCGAAGCTAATTCTTTGGGGATGGTGCACTGGCCAACCATCACCACATGAGGAAAAGAGTCCCTCCATGGGAGGAAACCCTACGATATGAAAATCTAGAGAAAATGATTGGGATATGACTGGAACAGAGTTCAAGGGTAAACATGGTGTGGATCTGTCTAGCTTAGAATTTGAAGTAGGCATAGAATTTGAGAGGGTTATTTTAAAATTATGACATGTGGCAGTGGTGAAATCTACCACGTGGAAATGGTAAGATCCTTTGATTTTAAGTGCAAAAGTGGGTAAAGGTTCAACTACCCAAAAGTAGTCAATAATATAAGGGCTTTCTTGCCCTTTTATTTCCCATCCACATTGCCATCACGGGCAATGTGGGATAAGCCCCACACAATTCCTTGCTAGCTCAATGAATCGAAGGTAAAGGGAATATCCTTCCCTTCCCTTCTCATTAAGCCTCCTATCTCGACTGGCTAGATAGTCAGTTGATAAGTCTAGGGGCTGTGGGGTCCAGGTATAAACTCCCGGTGAGAGTTTAAAAGGCAATTTTTTGCCTTATAATGAAAACCCCAAGGTACATACATTCTTTTTTTAATTTTTTTTTTCATTTTTCATGAAAATTTTTCATATTTTTTTAATTATTTGAATATAAATTTTTGTTTTAAGTCAATATTATTTATTAAACTTGATTTATTTTAACAAATATTTTATTTTTAATATTTTTTTTGAAAAAATTGAAAAACTTGTATTAAAACAAAAAGCAATTACACAAGGGAGAAAACTCATCCCAACCAACAACAGAGAACTAGATTTTATTTTTAATATTAAGTAAAATGTTTTGATTAATTTTTATTTAAAATTTAGCAAATTAAAATTTAAAATAAAGTATAAAGGACCTATTTTTGCAATTTTCAAAACAAATTGTGCTTTTGTTTTCTCACAAAAAGGGATATAAGACATAGAAGAGCACCTTTTTATTGCAAAATTAGGTAACCTAAAACCTTTCAAACCTTGTTAATTTTTCACAATCAAAGGGGGACAAACTCAAGCAATTTTATTTTTTCAAGCAAAATTGGAACACAAGGTGACATAAATTTTGCAACATCAAAAGAAAATAGTGCATTTGTTTTCTCTCAAGGAGGGATATAACACAAAAAGTTTACACTTATTTTGAAAAATTAGGAGATCTAAATTCTTCTCAAAAGCCTTGTTTATTTTGCAAACAATAAAGAATCAAACTTGAATTCTTTTTACCAAATTCTAATACAAGGAGACACAGAACTTTGCAAAACATCAAAGTTGAAATTGTGCATTTGTTTTATCCAAGGGGGGATATAATACATAAAATTGCACATTCTATTTTTTTGTAAAATTGAGAAGAAATTGAAGACCTTGCATCCACTAAAACCAAGTCGTGTTTCGACTGGTTCTGGAAGCCTTTCAAACACGGGTCGTGTGTCGAATTGACTTGAAATGAGTGCTATTTTTAAAATTTTGAAAAACAAAGGGGAGAAGACAAGAAATTGTATTTCTTTTACAAAATTGTAACACAAACATGAGGAGCACTTGAAACAAAATAAAAACTTGTTAATTTTGCAAACACGAAATGAAAGGCAATTGTTTAATGCCACATTCTTTACAAAATTGAAAAACAAGAGGAGACATAAAATATCAAATTTTTGCACAACACAAATCCAAATTTTGTTGCAAAAATTAAAGGTGCATTTTCAATTTTACTCGACACCTTTATTGGAAAATTAGGTGCATTTTTGGTTGCATCCGACACCTATGTGATAAGAATTTTGTGGGCATTCTTGTTTTATTATTGCATTATTTTTTGCAATTATAAGTCATAAAATCAAGAACACTCAAAACCCCAAAATTTCACAATAATTTGTGTAAATCATTACACAGGTTTTTTGGCTCAATTTCCTCAAATTGATTATCCCTCTTCAAGAGGATTTTCAGGTAGGTGTCATTAAATATATTTTTGAGTGAATTAATTTTTGGTACTCTTTTAGGGTATATCAAAATAATTAACAAGTTTTTATAAAATAAGGAACCTTGAAAGTAGCAATATTTTGCACTAAGGGGAGATAATTCCTTTCTTCCTTCAAACACATATTTTGACAAGAGGGAGATAAAACTTGTAAAGGCAATCAAAAAAGTAGAAGTCATCAAAATTATACCTTTTATTTTAGGCTTCATAATAGCAACCATGCTTGAAGTACTTGCAATAAGAAAGAATTATTTGGTGAACTTTTTTGATAAAATTTCCTAGGAGGCAAAGTTTTGCACAAATTGTAAAAAGGACAACCATGACACCAAATGGTGTTGGTTTCAAAACAAGCAAAACTAAAATGACAAAGGCACATCATAGAAGCCATGTTTCTAGTGAAGTGTTTGATTTTGATTCTGATTTTGGTTCAGAAAGAGCACACAAAGTGCTCATGGATAAAACAATATTGTAAAGGGGAAACAAATTTTTCATCCTAGGCAAACACCTTTCCAAAACCTCTTTTTTAGGCTTCATAAATAGCATAATTATTTTTTTGAAGTACTAGCAATAAAGGGGTGATTGTACCTTTTTTTAGACTTCATAAATAGCAAACTCTCTTTTTTTGAAGTACTTGTAACAAAAGGGAGGAATTTTTTGGTGTAAAATTTACCTAGGAGGCAATCTTTGTAAAAACCTTCACAAAGCTTCTTGATTTGCACATATTTTGCAATTAAGGGGGGATAAACATTTATTTTCTTACTTCACATATTTTTTTGTAAAAATGGAATAAGACTTATAAGGTTGCATTTCAGACAGTGACCAACACCTTAGTCACACTTCTTTCATAAATTCCATTACAACATGTTTTGCAACAAGGGGGGAAACTTATAAGGGTGCATTTTTGATAGTGACCGACACCTTAGCTACCTTATAAAAACTTTTGCAAAATCATATTGTAACTGAATGAACCTCATATAAAGTGATCTACTCTATTCTAGTGTAGCGGTTGGTTACCCATGCAATTTGGTTGGATGACAAGATTACAATAAGGACATTTGTTGATATGAAGACAAAGTGAGGAATGACCCACTTTTTTCTTAGGAGTAGCCAGAGTACTATGATAGAGCAAGAACTAGTAGATCAACATATTTTTCACTATATTGGAACAATTACCTAAATAATGTAATAAGGGAGGATGTTAGAGTAATATTCCATCATTTGGGATATTTACCCTTTTTCTACATTAGGTAGAATTTATTTACTGCATGGTAAAAAGTAGTTTGTTACTTTTTACCACTAGTTTTTACTATTTACTATTTACCTAGGGTTAATTAGTCATTGTAGTCATTTTGACTACGTTAGTAGTTAGCTACCTTCATGGGGAGGCTACCTATAACACATTATTTGTTAATGCTAACTTAGGATATTATTTAGTTAATATTCCTAAGTCTATTGTTAGTTTTCTATAGTGCTATTTAAGCACTTGATCATGAATAATATTCTTAATGCTTCTTTGCCTATGGTACGCTCCTAAATCTTTTAGAGAAGTGATCGATCCTGATGTTGTTAAGAAAATGAAGGTCCAACTAAAGGAAATCCACCAGTGACTTTGTGAAGTCGCAGACCATCATAAGAGTTATGCAAATCTTAAAGGAACCCCTCGAGAGCTTACCGTTAATGATAAGGTATTCCACAGGGTTAAGCTGACCAAAATTTCTATTAAATTTACCAAACTGAGCCCTAGATTTTTTGGTCTTTTTTGATATTGTTGCCAAAATAATTCCTATTTCCTACAAGCTCGCCCTACCACCAAATTTTTCTAAGATCCATGGTAATTTCTATATGTTATTTCTATGCAATCTCATATTTTGGATATATCACACTTGCAGATGTCGGACCCGCAGCTCATTAAGGTTTGATCAGTCAAAATTTTGGGATACCAAATGAAATAACTGAGAAAAAAATAGTTGAGCAGTGTAGGGTCCAGTGGGATCACTACTCATAAAGAAATACTACCTAGGAAGAAGTGGGATCACTACTCAGAAAGAAATGCTACCTGGGAAGAAGTAGTTGGGATGTAAAACAAAAAACAAAAAAAATATTCTTTTTGTGTTTGAAAACCATTGAACAAAAAGAAAATTTGAATGTGATATTTGCATGTTTGGTACTTTGATGTGTATTTGAAAATGAATATTGTAATCCTGGTTGAATTTTATGGTGTTATGTAATCTATTGCTATTTACTTATGAATATATTTTTGTGACCTGCAATATTACATTGGCTAACACAGGTACTGTGTTAAATTCTGGTGGGGAGAATGTAACATCCCCATTAATTGACTAGATTTTTATTGGAAGAATGTGATACTGTTGCAAGTGTTTGTGATTGCAGGTGTAGGTAACCACTCCATAGCAAATGAACCATTCAAAGAAAATACCCACACCTAGCGGAGATAGTGGTTGGAAGTGTTAGGTAAGGTGGGATATGATGTCATGCCTTGAGCACCTTGGCTCGTAGGTACATGGAAGCCCATTGTAGATAATTTTCATGTAGGTAATTCTTCCTGTTGTTGCATGTTTGTACTTTTGACATTTTATATGTATATAAATACATATTTAAAATAATAATATATGAATATATATATATACATAATAGATTAAAAAAATATAATAACAATAATAAAATAATTTTTTTAATAAATACTTAAACTTGCCTGTTGGAAAGAATTATATACCATGATGCTTCTATTTTTATATAAAAATTAAAAAGAAAATAATAAATAAATAAAATATTATTAACATACTTTAAATTTAAAATAATTTATATACATAAATAATGAGAGAACATAATCATATGTTAATATCATTTTTCACTCTCCAAATGTACAAGCTAGACATGTCCATCTGGTAAAAAAACTCGTTGCATGGATTAGTGTGATGTGTCATTCTTAAAATTACTTAACCTCTCTATAAAATAAGGGAAGGAGAGCAAGAAAAGCATTGAAGGAAATACTTAGACTATGCGAAAGTTTGTGCATACTTTGTTGTCCAACATATTGGAAGCCTGGTAGTCGCTTTAGGGGCATCCATCGATACCAGGTTGGTGTACGTCCTTTTTAATGTATAATATATGTAATGGGTGTGTGCTATATATGAGCTGATTTTTCTTTTAAAAGTAAGGAACGAAAGTATATATATTTTTATTTTGATAATATTGAGCATTTCGTATGATATACAGTAGGTTGAAAATAAGTATGCTGGTAATTCATGATTAAGAAATTTTTATACGTTATATATTTATATCAAAATCTTGTTGAAATTTCTCTGAATGGGGAAAATATAATCGAATGTATCGATAGTCTGTGAATGACTTGTCTTGATTTTATTTAATATTAGAAAATCACAAAATGCGTGGGTAGTCTACTACATATTTGCCTTATTTTCATTTAATAAAATCTAGATTTGCATACAGACTGGGCCAAGCTGATCCAAATAAATTAAGCTCCCAATCCTGTCTCTTTGTTTGTCGTAGTGGTTTAGCTGTGGGGAGTTTGTAGAGCTAATGCTAGGATGAATATAGATGGATTTGGTTGTTGACGATGGAATTTCAGATATTGTACTGTGGGAATTGTTTGAAATTTTATTTATATTATACCTTCATATGAGACATGCAGTGCATAGTAGATTTCTACAATAGGTGACCATGCAAGAACTAAACCGAAGGAATTGGTTGAGGCTTTACTATGATTTTGTCCATTCCCTCCATTAGGCTATTTTAGCTTTCCCGAGTTTAATTGGTTAGTTGAGTATGATGAATAAGTTTATTATATGATGATGTTAAACCATTCATAATGGGTAGCTACAATAAAGAACATAGAAAAAAACAAATTCTATTTTTATAAGTTTGCGTATTTTTATTATTTATTAAAATAGTCGCAATACATTAAGTTAATACCTATTATCCATGTGTTTGTATTTATATATGTACTATAATTCTTTACAAATTAATTAAAAAAGAAAAGAGAAATCAACAACAACATAAATTGCAGTCATCGCAAAATTAAAAAAATAAAATTATCTCATTGGGTTCAAAAAAGTTGATTTATCCTTTGACATTTCAAAACTTAAATTAAACCATAAGTTTAAGTTATAAATTAGAAATTTGATATGTAAATCGTCGGACGTCATCTCTATGCAATAGATAAGTAATATTTAACTACAAGTTTATAAAACTTAGCATTTATTGACTAAAAACAACATGTCAAATTTCCATAGTAGGATGTTTGTGTTTTTAACCCGTGCTTGAAGTTGTTTAACCAAAGCCATGGACATGTTTATCAGAAGGTAAAAATTATTATTTTAGTTAAATATTTAGTAATTTGGTTGAGAACATAGATAACTCTTAGGCTATACCACCATCGGCAATGTGAAAACCAATTCTGCATCTTGAAGTTAACTTTGAATAAATTGATATACACATATTTAGGAAAATGTATTTATTTTTCTTTGTTGTGGTCATACTGAAAGCATACCTTAACACTTCAACCATAATCATACTAGGTTGTAAAATATAATGAGATATCTTCCCTCTATAATGGTTAAAATTCAAATCCTTGAAAAAGTATATTATAATATAATAAAATAATCTATGTGAAGTCTGTGAGGATTGATGGGCCTTATAAATAGCAAGAATATAAAAAAAAACTTGAAAATAGAGGGGTATGACTTGATATAGGATTCATTAGTCTTTAGATTGATAAGTTTATGTCAGCACATATTCTCTTAGAAATGGGATGATAACTTATACTTATATCCATATCTAATAAACTCTATAAATACCAATAACCTTTGTAGCTGTAATTTATTAAGTTGATTTCAAAGAAAAATTGTAAAGGGAACTTTAAAAGTTTGGCAAAAGAGTCATTGGGTAAACTTGATTTTGTTATAAAATAATTGTGAAGGCTCGAAAATCGGTTGAGCATGGAAGAACCTTAATTTAAAATAAAGGTTTGATTTTTAGAGTTTAACTTAATAAAATATGTTGCACCTCATGGATTTTAATTAATAGTATAGTTTTAAAAGTAAGTCAGATGGGGCATACTTATTTATATTGAGTATTATGAATTGTTTTCTTTTATAAAAATATTTAGATAAATATGGACAGTGTAGCTTAGGTTGTTAAATATTTAGTGTATTCAAGGATTATTTTTTTTACAAAGCTAAAAATATGGATCATAATATTTTTAGAAAGTAAGATAATCTTCGTCAATCACGTTTGCTAATGTCTTAAGGAATTGAATGTGTCCATAAGGGACATAAAGAATGATAGGTTGAAAAACTTGTATGTTTCTATTTAATATAAAATACATAATGTTAAATTAATCATAGTTTATAGAATTGTAGACTCCATTATTATAATATAGAAGGTTTTCCGAAGGCAATAGATAGGATGGAGTTTAGATGTAAAAGTAAAAATGGAAGCTATTGATATCTGAATAGATGTTTTCTTTAATTCTATTTAGTAGATAAAAAAGCTATGGTCTAAAAATTTAGAGAATTTAAGTTAAGGTGTTTTAAAATCTTCTGCTTACTACATGATGTTACATATCTTTTGGATTAGATAAGATAGCTAGCACCCTAGCTTTGACCACAACAATTATTTTCAATGTTTTATGGATAAGACCTTTGATTGTTTAGAAAATTAAGAATCTAAAACTAAATTAATTATTTTATTTTATTTTATTTTACTTTATTTAAGAGTAGTATTTCAAAATAAAAGAAAACCTAAATAATCTTTTGCATATAGAGTAACTGAATTTTATTTATATATTTAGGTTATTTTCTTAGGTAATAAAAGAAAATCATGTGCATATAAATCTTCTTTCAAATATTATTTAGTACAATATTATATTATGGAAATGAGTTCATATTTTCATATAACCTAGTGAAGAGTATTATTCTAAAAATATAAAACCATAAAACCATCATAGGATTGATATCAAAGAAATTCTAAAGAAGGCATAACCACCGAGAAGGGTGTAAGTGAATATTTTACATGTAAGTAAATATTTTGCTATCATCAACAAATAATGCAAAGTGCATGTCAAGAAGGACAACACCTACCCAACTATGATAGTTTGTAATGGTGACTTTTGTGAATTGGTATTATCTATTCTATAGCTATTGAAAAAGGATTAAGGTCCTACGCTATTGAGAGTAAAGGGCAGTGGAATGGGATGTCATACCAGGATAACGTATGAGTAGTACGTGAGGATGCTCATGAACTTAATTTGATTGTGAAATTATCAATATAACATGGTCAGAGAGTTGATCCATGAGGTTGGAAGGTCTAACGATAGATGGTATGGGTAGCATTATTGTCAATCAGAGTTGGGTCTGAGACATCTGGTTTGAAAGCCATGCGATGGCAGACCCTGGTTAAACATTAGATGTAGGTCAAATATCAAGCACTGGCATAGCTACACTAATCCAAAGCATGAATCCATAAGAGTCGACAGGTCAGTAGACCAATAAGAACAATAGTAGGATTGTGAATCCAAGTCTCCCATAATTTGAGATAGGGAATTAGTGTGTCCACATTTCTAGGTGTTATGGGCCCTAGATAGGCAACCCCATGCCAAGATAAAAGAAAATCAAGAGAAGGAGTTAGGATATTTTATATGGAAACTTATTATAGGAATTTGGTTGGTCTCGAGCACTTAGGATACCATATACAATAGTAAATGAACCTGAAGTGTGAACTTCTATGCCAAAGTACTAATTTAAATTTGGGTGTGTTATGTCAATGAGTGATAATTGTGTTTGATATTATTGAAAATTTTGTATTTGTAAATGGCAACCAAGTGAGTAGACTTGGTTTGTTATAGATAGGGGTTCCCCACCAATATGATGCAGTCAAAGGGAGGCATGTTGTAGGTAAAATTTATTATCCACCACCATAGCTAGGGTCATAAATAAAAATGGTACAACTGCACCAACAAATATAGATCAGGAAAAATGGGATATAATTAATAGGTATCACTTGATAGTATACCTGGTCCCTTGAAAAACTTGATTAAATGTAGCTAAGAGTTATAGAGATGATATTCCACCACCCAAGGGGTACAACATGCATTAATGAACCCACCCGATGAAAGAATGAGGCCTTATATTCTGACTATAAAATAGTGAATGTAATTCATTCGAAGCATCGGCTCTGAGCTATTACAATTTATATGCAATACTGGGAATCCATTAATATAAACAAAGCATTATCTAGCCTTTGGATCATTTCACATATGTATGTATGTTTTTTCATGTTTGTGCTTTTATTCTAAAGTTGATAAATAGATTAGTTATTATTCTGCTATCTAGATTCTGACTATTGATTTCTCAATTATGGAATTTACAAACATAGTGTGAAGTGTTAATGCTAACAGTTGAAATGTATCAGTTGGTCTTTTAGATGGTTTTCTATGTGAATGCCTTCCCGCTTCCATCTACATATATCTTGATGCAGATCATCCATTCAATTTAATCCAACATTATTTAATTTTGTTTCCTTTCTTTCTCATTTTCCTTAAACTCTACCAAAATTTTCATTGAAGTCACAAGGAACTGGACTTCTCTAAATATTGGTCATAGGGTTGACATTATCTAGTGGTCTCTTAATGTTGGTCTAGTCCACAGGGCGTATAACCCTTCCATTAGGTGCAGATTACCGACCAACAATTTTTGGCATCCTTGGTGGGACCCAAAGTCTCACATATTTAGTATTATAGAGTTAGGAGATTCTCTATCCCACTCAACTATTCAATAATCACCTGGAAACTTTATTCAAACATAAACTTAGAAAGCCTTGTAGTAAAAATATTTCATGATAACAAGAAGTAAAGTTAGTCTATCTAAGGAACCTATCGAGTTCTTTGAACTAGATTTCCTAAGGTGGTGATTCTCGGCATCTCCTAAGCCCATTTCATTTTGCACACCTCTAAAGGATTAGTAAACCTCTGATCTTGATACTCAAGATTCGAGTACACCAACTAAAGTCATGGCCTAGAATCAAAACCAAAACCAAAATTTGGGATATCCCACTTGGAACAATATAGGTCCCCTCAACCGATGTGCACAAAAAATGCTCATTTTTATACATGGATTTCTAACATATTATATAACATTATTATTATAGAATGTATCTTTTATGGAAGTTATATATATTTAATAGTAAATTATGTATATTAATTAATATTTAATTTTAAGTGAATTATGTGTAGATTTAGTGGTTTTTATGCTATTTTAGCATGTTTATGTCATGGTCCCACTTGGACCTAGCACTGTCAATTTGATGAAGGTAAAACATCCACAGTACATCGATGAAAAGTGCTAAGTCAAGCACCCAATTCCCTTTGAAGCATCCAACTTCCGTTTTGTGCTTAACTAATGGGTTTCTACTTCCTGTTAGGCACCTACTTCCCGTAGGCGTCTGCTTCCCATTAGGTGCCTACTTTCTATATAAAATAAGCCACCTGCTTCCCATATAAAATAAGGTGCCCGACTTCCATTGACGTAAAATGACAACGTGACTATTTCTACGTATTTGTTGTAACCATAAAATTAGGAATTTATTTTCTCTCAAATGTAATAGGGCATGGTTGCATATCTTATAAATATGCAGGCCACCCCTGATAAAAAGAAGCTTGAACTTGGATTTTAGATTTGCTGTAATTTTCAAAAACTACAATATATCTATTTGAGTGTTTTTATTAATCTCAACCTAGCATCCAGTGAATGAATTGATCGGGTGGAAGACTGTTGGAGCCTGGGCCCACTCTAAACAATACTCCTCCCCTTTTACCTTGCTTTCTTAGTTAATTTATTTACTATTTTTTAGATTATTTAAATTCTATATTTTTCCCTGCTTTCTGTAATTTCTAGCAATGTGTGATTTTAATTTTTGAATGTAGTTTAGGTATGTTTTCATAGGTTAGATTATTGGTTTGGAAATCAAATTTAGAACTTCAATGAAACACCAACACCCCCCAAACCAATAGGCATAGAGGGACTCATTCCTCGCACTACAGGCATATACTGTGCGCGTGATGCTCACAAGTCTACGAGCTACCTCAGGTTGACAATTAAATGGAGGTAATTAATTGAACTATAGAAAACTAACCAATATTTTGCCCAATATTTTGGTGCCATTTTCGGGGAGTGTCACAACTGTAGTGTATGATCCATAGGCTAGTTAGTTTGAAAATTAATTTCAGATTTTCTTGTCTGTAGATCATCTACCTACGAAGCATGAGTCCACCAAGAGCCTAAAAAAATCCAACGGATCATTTATTAAAAAAAATAGAAAACACCTCAAGCTTAGGATATTCTGGAAATAGTTATTAGAGAAAAAAACCCCATCCATTTGAGTCACATTATACAAAATATTTTAGTGACCAGTATGGGGAAAATTCAACAATTATTCCAGAAGTATTCCAGCAAAAAGGAAAAATTACCAATACGAGGAATAGCCTCCACAATTAAAACATAAATAGGAACATTGTTTAATGGTGTGAAGAGTGAAATTTTATCTCTTGCTTCATAGTTAGACACATTCCATAAGAAGAAGCAAGAATCTAAAACAATGTCTATTTTTTTCTATTCAAGGTGTAGAGAAAACCATGAAAAAAATAAATATCCGGAGAATACAATAGAAGTTTATGGAAACTGTCACCTGGATCATCAGACCAGGTTGTGTCCACAAATAATAAAATAAAATCTAGAAGTAGAAACTTACTTCGTGGATCTACCTCCATAAACACAACCATAAGAAAATTCTAGCTTACTAGTTTCACCTTCTACCAGGCCAAAATAGTTTCAAGCATCACTAGAGTTGAATCCCAATAGTAATCATTTAAATTTACTATTTGACTAGGGAGTTATAGGAATAAACCCAATGTGCCATAATAGTGTAGAAATAAATCATGTTGCTGAACAATCAATTAATAGACTTCCATCGTACCTTGAAAGGTTATGGAAAACCAGAGAAATGACACCATCTAAGTTTGATATTATGAAACAGTTGAGAAATCTTACTGATATCATTCCTCAAACTATCAGGTATGTGTCTATTCACACTGAAGTCATTAGGGAAGTATGCCTCAAGAGACTAGAACAGATAGTTAAAATTGTAAATTTAACATTTTCCAACACTTTGGTAAATTTTAACGCTGATATTAGATGCAGAACAGGAAAAATGATAGTTAATGAAAAACTATAAAAAAATAGTCATCCACTTGCCTGCATAATCTGCCAATGAGTTGGAAGAGTTTAGTTTTGAGGTCATCCAGGAAAATTCTCTTCCCATGATGCAATGTATCATAAAACTGGATAAATAAAGGGATGGGACAAATGAAGTCTTAATTGTATCAAATTTTAGACACAAATTAAGATCTTATCACAAGCCCCAAATATCATAGGCTTACTTTATTGCAAGCATTGGGGAGACCCCACCTTCAATGTTATCACCCACAACATGATGAACGCTATTACAACGTTCAATTAAAAAAAAAAAATTAATTAGAATTTTCTTTAACACTATTAGTTTAGGTTTTTCTTTTCTATTTTGTTATGTTTTGTAGACAACAAGAGGCTCAGTGCAGATTGTAGGCATCCAAGGCAATCTGACCTACCAACATGTGTCGTTCCATTCTATTTTCCAAAAAAAATAATTCCAGAATCTGAAATTTTTTGAAAAATTCAGAATCTAGAAACTTATGGAAAAATTCCAGAATTTGGAAACTTATGAAAAATTCTGGAAAATTCTGGAAAATTCCATAATTTGGAACTTAAAAAAAAGGGCGTAGTCCACGGGACTTCCCAGGTGGTCACCCATCCCAGTTCTACTCCAGGCCATAATGCTTAACTTTAGAGTTTTTATGGGATATGCTACTAGGCGCTCAATAAAACACATATGTTGCATATGATTTAGCACCATTGGCAGATGTGCAACACTTAAACATGGCAACACCAACTGTGGCGAACAAAATGATGAGCTCAGATGGTTCATAGTACTTTGTTGAGCAACACATCTTTGCTCATAAAAAAAATGGCTATGAAGATTTCACAAAGTGAGGGATTTTTACGAGGATTTTGTAACAACACACGATGAAGTACAAGTAACACTAAATGGGCTCCAATTACAACATTGCCATACACCTCACATTTGTGAGATTGAATAAAACACAAGCATGGGGGAGACTCCATATTATTTTAAATTCATACCAGCCATTTTATGAATGATCATGTATTCGTTATTAAAAAAAAAATGGAAAGATGACATGGACTTGTTTTTCTTAACATAAATTTTCTTTTATTTGTGTTTTTATTTTGCAGGAACATGACCTTGGTGCAGTTGTTAGGCAACTTGGGAAACCTAGGCTTAACAAGCACAGGCAACATGAACCTTCCTAGCTTTCTAGGAGATTTTTGCTTTTAGTAGGAGTAAGTTAGTCCCCATTTAAGGGGAATACTAAACCTGAATCTGCACAAGAATGTTTGGACTAGTCTTTATGGATAGTAAAACACTTAACTGTTGATTCGGGGGTGGATGCAGATTTTTTGTCCCTGTTCTTCAACCAAAGCGCTTCAGGCCTGATCAACCTTACAACGCACATCCGAGGAAAATCCAACACCCATTGAATAAAGAGAAGTGCATATTTTTTATTTTCTGATGGTAAACGGTGCTTGACTCCAAGCATGTTAAGAAAATAGTGCCCACCTCCCAACTTTCGATAGACCAATACCTGATTCTTGGCCTCTCTAGGAGGGTGCTCGAATTCCAATTTTATAGGAAAGAACTGATGCCAAGATTTCCAAACATGTAAAAAAAATAGTTTGTATAAATTTTACTTTACGTAAGGCACCCAATTGCAATCAAGAAGCACCCAATTTCCATTATTATGTTTGGTGCCTGATTGCAAGAAAAAGGTACTTGTGTCCTATTTTAGCAAGCACTTACATCCCATGAACCAAAAGAAGGCACCTGATTCCCATGTAAAAGGCACCTCCTTTATAGTTCAATGGACGCTTGTGCCATGTGTGAATAATCTTCAACATTGGGAAGTGGCCCGTGCCACATCAGCAGCTCATCCACGTGCATAAAATTAAAAACCTCTCATGGATAAAATTATCTTAATTTTCTTATTAGATATTTATGCACGTTCCAAGGTCATCAATGAAAAAATTTTGAGGAAGGGATGTGCGTTGTCCCATGAAGATATGTTTTTTCTAATATTTTCTTGAATTTGTGCAAGAAACCTCAAATGAATAAATTGCAGTAATCAAGAACCAGTCATATGGAGAAAATTTTTCCACATGGGAAATAAGCATGTTGTTCTTTGTTCCAGTACACATGGTCATCATCAAACAACTAATACAAGTGCACCATGAATGTTTGCGCATTATACATGCACAAAACATAATATAGGTGTGTACTTAATTTTTTGTTTTGTATATATATAATTTTCATAGAAATATATTTTTATAAAATAATGTCGACATGATCCTCATTAAATTGTTCATCCAACCATTTAGCCCCATTTAGTATTTTTTCCGCATGCAAATATTTTTTTGGAAGAAAACTCATGGTCATCATCTTAAAAATAATATACAGGCCTGATTCCCATATACAGGCGTCTGCTTCCCATATACAGGCCATATACATGCACCTTTTTCCTATATACAGGTGTTTGCTTCCCATATATAGGCCATATATAGGTGCATGCTTCCCATATACATGCCATATATAGGTGCTTGACTCCCATATAAAAAATAAAATAAAAAAAAAGAGATTGACCATGGGGGAAATCCACAAATCATTTGCTGAAAAAGAATGAGTTGCACAACTAGAAAGAGGAGAAAGAAAAATAGAGCTTATTGGACAATCGTTGCTAAAACTAGAAATTATAAGCACCGATTGTCACAAGGGTGTGCCACTCTTTAAGCATGGGAGTGTCACGAGGATGCGCCACTCTTTTAAGCATGGGGGAATGATGAGCACCAAAAATACATATTTTTATACATGGATTTCTAACATATTATGCGACATTATTATTATAGAATGTATGTTTTATGGAAGTTTTATATATATTTAATAATAAACTATGTATATTAACTAATATTTGTTTTTAAGTGAATTGTGTGCATATTTAGTGGTTTTTACGGTATTTTAGCATGTTTACATCAAGGTCCCACTCGAACCTGGCACTATCAATTTGATGAAGGTAAAACATCCACAGTACATCGATGAAAAGTGCTAAGTCAAGTGTTCGATTCCCTTTGAAGCACCCGACTTCCATTTTGCGCTTAACTGATAGGTGCATGCTTCTCGTTAGGCACCTACTTCACGTAGGCACCTCCCATATAAAATAAGGTGCCTACTTCCCATATAAAATAAGGCACCTACTTCCCATATAAAATAAGGCACCTTCTTCCCATATAAAATAAGGCGTCTGACTTCCGTTGACATAAAATGACAGCGCAACTCCTATGGTGGCAAAATAGAACAAATATTTCAACGATGGATGCAGATGATATTTCAGCAAATATGAAGATGAAATACAACATCAAAGACCATGTCTTATCTATTTTTTAGCAATACATAAACAATAAGAGCATATTATTAAAACGCATTCTATTTTGATAAAATCAGAATACGTTAAATCATTCTAGAATTAATGTTTTTGCTTTATCTCTCTATTTCTACGTATTTGTTGTAACCAAAAAATTAGGAATTTATTTTCTCTCAAATGTAACAAGGCATGGTTGCATATCTTATAAATATGCAGGCCACCCCTGATAAAAGAAGCTTGAACCTGGATTTTAGATTTGCTGTAGTTTTCAAAAACTATAATATATCTATTTGAGTATTTTTATTAATCTCAAATTAGCATCCGGTGAATGAATTTATCAGACGAAATACTGCTAGATCTTGGGCCCACTCTAAATAGTACTCCTCCCATTTTACCTTGCTTTCTTAGTTAATTTATTTATTGTTTTTTAGATTATTTAAATTTTGTATTTTCCCCTACTTTCTGTAATTTCCAGCAATGTGTGATTTTAATTTTTGAATGTAGTTTAGGTATGTTTTCATAGGTTATATTATTGGTTTGGAAATCAAATTTAGAACTTCAACGAAACACCAACACCCCCCAAACCAATAGGCATAGAGGGACTCATTCCTCGCACTACAGGAATATACTGTGTGTGTGATGCTCACAAGTCTATGAGCTACCTCGGGTTGACAATTAAATGGAGGTAATTAATTGAACTGTAGAAAACTAACCAATATTTTTCCCAACATCAAACTCACTAACTATAATGTTATTCCCCATGCAACCCTAAAAGCATTACCTACCTATTATGGTACTGGAAAGGTGACATTTAAACACTACCAAGATATAGCATCCTTGGCCACCATCCACATTATTGCTGATGAGGATGTTATGATTAAGTTATTGGTTATTTTATTAAAAGTTAAAATGTTGTACATTATAGAACCCTTCCCAATGGGAGCATCACTTCATGGGTTGACCTGGAAGGAAGGTTGGTTGCTAAGTTTAGTGAATATGTAGATTCCTTCACCTCACTCACTCAGTTTACCATTATGGAAAAACATCCCAAGGAAGAAAATAAGTGATTTTAACATTATATTCACCCACTCCTGGCATAGGATCCCCAATGATCTTAGGCCAATTGATGAGTAGGCTATATACTATTATCTAAGAGCCTTTAGCCCTAATTTGAGCTTAATGATAAGGCAAGCTAATGTCCTAACCTTTCCTAAAATATTCAAAGAAGCCATGAAAGATTAATAACTCTTGATAGCTATTTGGAGACTTCACCCTAAGCCTACTATAGCTTTTTTCCCTAAGCTACCCTAAAATAAATCACATTCAATGCATTCGGTGCCACCTTACCATGCAAGCGCTCCCCTAGTGAATGTGCCATAGTGGCCTACCCTCCCAATGGCACTTGCTCTCCTAGTAGAACCCATGCTACTTGTAGACACTAAAATCATGTAAATCGGATAAGACTGCTAATGCGACACTCTTATCGACATCATATGGCCCCATTGGGCAACCCTCAGGGGTTAATTAGGGCTCCCAACCACTTTTGGGAAGGTTTACCCCACTTTTGGAAGGTTTTGGGGCATGTAGCCATGATCGTCCCACCCCAGGATGATCATAGTTCATGACCATCCCACCCAGGGATGGCCACATGCAACCATCCCTGGGTGGGATGGCCATGATCTAGACCCCTCAAAAGTCAAAGGGTGGGATAAATGGCAATCAATTTCTGCCATTTATCCCACCCAATCAATCATGATAGATTGGGAGGCTGTCATGGCCATTAGGATCTGCAAATTGGAGGCCCAAATGGGAAGCCTCTTCCACCCTATGCATGGCAAAGGCATTGCCAAGTGGTGGCACTTGCCTTGCATGCCCAAACTTGCCCCTTTTCCCCCTATGCCCTCTTGGGCTATAAATTGAGGTGTTTTCACCCAATTCAAAAAAAGAGGATTTTGCAATTATTGACCATGAAGTGCTGCCAATATTTGCCCTCAACCTTTGCCCACCTATTTGCCTTGGAAACCTCTTTAATCGAAGGTATTTTTAGGGTGTTCTAGGATACGTTCATTTGTTCCAAAACCCATCAATTTAGAGAGTTAATTTACCAAATTTGATGACAATACCCCTAGGAGGATTATTGACCAGATCCAAGTGGAATTGGTGGCAAAAACCACCCTATTTTGTGGTCATCCCCCTTGGGATGGTTAGCAGGTCTTGTTGGAACTCCTAGGGATGGCCATGAATTGGCCCACAATTTTGATCTGATTTCTATGTAGTTCAATTCTATAGCATTAGATTAACATCATATTCAAATTTGGTGAAGTTTTGAGTAGATTTGATAGGTCAATTAATGTTTTTGTGATTACAGTCCTAGTTGTCCCTCCTAAGAATGGCCATAGGTTATGCTCATAATCTCACTTTGATTTCTACTCAGATCTTTACTAAATCATATAATAAACATCATATTAAGTTTTCAAGTCATTTGGAGTAGTTTAGATTAGTCACAAATAATTTTTATATTCATAGATGCATACTTTTCATGGTTTTCATTACAAAATGCATATGCTATTAACATATTTCAATCTCTTGTGTGTAGGTACAGGTATTCCATGCATGAGGGAGGAGCTAAGGAGCTGAATAAACGTAGCCCAAAGATAGCTCTATATTGTGAGTATGAGAAGAACACTGGAAGCACACCATTAAGCTCATGGAGGGATTTGATCCCTCAAGTTTTATAAATTGAAATGTATCAAATTGAAAAGCCCTCAAGGGGATGTATTGTAACCACTGATTTGATAAATTAATAAATACAAGGAGAACCCCCCCTTTTACTTAAACATATTTGTCATTTTAGTCACTTACTTTATCATCTTTCTTTTGCATGCTTTAATTCAATAATTACATTAGATGCATTTCAATTCAATCTGTTAGGCATAGCCATTTTTCTCACTAATTCAGTGGTGATCATGGTGGGACCCTTGTCCCTTGCCCTCTTTTTTCATTTTTGCTAATTTTTGCCTTGTTTTTGCACTTTGGATGTTGCAAGTTCTAACTATTCTAGGCTGAAATGACCCTTGAATTCCTAATTGGAACTACCAGGGATGGCCACAACAACCATCCCACCTAGGGATGGCCCCAAAATTTGTAGCCATCCCACCCAGGGATGGCCACAAAACCAGGGGTTTTCTACAGAAATTTCTAGAAATAGCAGTTTCCAGAATAGGTAAGGTAAGTTCCTAAACCCTCAATTTGTAGTTAGGTTGTTCAGAAAAGGGTAATTTGAAGTTTTTCATGTCTTTTGTAGTTGATTGAAAGCTAAATTTCCCCTTTCTAAATTCCTAAATAACAAACTAAAGAAAAATAGGAAAAAGAACAATTTTAGACATGCAATTTGAGTGGTTTTCCTGCATGTGACCTGCCTAAGGGTTAGGTTTTCATATAGGTTAAAAATTTGTAGGTTCCTTATTTATATATGCATCAAATTATGAAAGTAAAACACTCTTTATTGCATTTAGTGAAAATTCATTGAGTGCTATTTTGTTTACTTTCATTTAATCATAAAAGGAACCACACACACCACATCTCTTTTAAACATTAGTGAGTTGGAATTCATCCCCAACCACTGATAGAGTTCAATGATGGTGGGTTTCATCTCCATCCATTGGCTCAAATCCTATGTACCCTATTTTTGGCCAAGGTCGGCTCCAAGAACCATCTTAGCCATGGAAAATTGCATGCACTCCTCTTTGAAGGGTGTATCATTACCCACAGTCAATATGGGTGAGGATTGGTAGGACCTATGCTCCCTGATCAGGTATGGGCTTCATCTCCATACTTTGGTTGGTTCACATGACCAGAATTTCATTGTCAGTTGTCGAGCTATGAGTGTATAGGTGAAATCCCTTTAAACAATTGAGAATTACATCAACAAACATTCAAAACACGTGAAAGAGATTCTTTACAAAAGCAACAAATCACAAACACATCAAAAAATTTAGGAACACATAATATTTAAAAGAGATAATCATTTGTATTCTTGTGTGTTTCTATTTTTGTGTGTTTGAATCCATAAAACTTGTAAAGGAGATAATCACATAGAGATTAGAAAAAGTAGTTATGGTATATACCCATAGCCAAGCCCACTTAAAGGTGAGATGCTATGGGGAGTAGGCAAGGAGACATGGATCATCTCCAATTTGACCCCAAGGACATGGTTATACCTCCTTGGTGGCCACCTACTCTCCCAAGTCCTAGAGTGTCAGAGAGGGGACCTAGCTTGCAAGGTACCCCTACAGGTCACAGTCCCACTTTGGGAAATTACTTCCCAAGTATGGATACTTCAAATGCCTTATTTCAAGAAATGCAACCATGCAATGAGGCACCTACACATAGAGCAATACCATGCATTCACATGCCTACTCGATCTACTCCACACACTTGTGTGCAGGATCAAGACTATACACCAAGGGTAGGGTTAAATAATCATATTATGCTCTCAAATCACCCTTCTCCAAAATGCACATATCAAGATGAGTATGATACTCATCGCATTGGGTGAGCTAATTCTACCCTACCATTCCTCATTTATGAAGGAAGACCTAAGGAAAATATTGATTATCCTCGATCACATCATTCCATGCAAGCACGATGTGCCTCTACACTAGCAGAATACCAAGAACATATGTTTAGGAGTGAGCCTCAAGTAAATGTGACTTCCCTCAATCGAGGGAAAGCCATAATAGACCTCACAAATCCTCCTGAATAGGATAGGTATCAGGGAAATAATGCTAAGGCACATAGGCCTAACATAGTTGATCAAATTAATCAACTAGTCAAAAGGTATGTTGATCATCAAGCTAAGTTTAATCAACTTTGATTAGATAAACAATGCTTGGATCTCCTAGAGCAGTGACAACAATTAGAAAGACAAATACTTGAATAATAGATTCAAGAGACTTTGCATGATGGGGTTCCTACTCCAAGCACACATAGACAAGAGGCTCGATAGAGGCAACCCACTTTCCATCAAAATAGGTCTCCTAGGCCTAATCAAATGTTATCACCTCGACCTCCTAGGCCTAATCAGAACTTACCTACTAGGCCTAATATAGATCACCTTCAGAAAGTATTAGTTCCTCCTTGTAGGCCCATTCTAGAAACACCTTATGGGGCTTATGATGATTTGGAACAAAATGAGGAATACCTAGAAGCACCATTTGGAGGTATGGGTGATGAAAATCAACCACCTCAACATATGCTTAACATTCCTCATCCCCCTCCATGGGGTCAAAATAAAGAAGAGGATATTAAATCCTCTGATGTGTATCAAGCATTGCTTGAACGCATGGAAACTATAGAGAGTAAGACAGCTAGGACTAGGCTTCAAAATCCCACCTTGCACCAGTTGTGCAGTCAACCATTGCATCCATCTATACCTTCCCCTACATACCTTGAGCATTTTAAAATGCCCAAATTAGACAAATTTAAAGGGGAAGAAGATGCTCAAGAGCACATCACTAGGTTCATGAACCAGTGCTTCAACATACAGGAGAATGATGCATTACTCCTGAGAACATTTCTAATTACCCTCTCTAGCCCAACCATTGAGTGGTTTAATCAACTTCCAAGGCATAGCATCTATACCTTTGAATAGTTTGTAGATGCATTCTTGGAATGTTTCACCTTCAATACCAAGAGAAAGGTGACCCTAACCGACCTTACAGGGTTAAAACAATATGATGATGAGTCTATCACTGACTATGGAAATAGGTGGTGAACGCTTCTAGCTAAGCTACCTTACCTATTGCTAGTGTTCGAGTTGACTCAGATGTTTTCAAAGAGTTGTCTAAAACCAATATCTTTATTGTTGCAACTCCAACAATATCCCACTCTTGAAGATGCTCTAGCATAGGCTAGAACCATAGAAGAGATCAAAATCCAAGAGGGGGAGATATCAAAACCTTGCAAGAAGGAGTGGACTAAAAATCCAAAGAGCAATCTGGTACCATCAAAGCTAACAGTGGTCAATCAAGTGGCCATTAATGTCCTAAGGCCTACACAAATGATGCCTCCTCAAAAGGTAAATTATCAGGCCCAACCTCCTCCTACGAGTTATAATAATAATACTCAAGCGAATCAGGGCCAAAATCAATCGTATCACCCTAGGCGATAGTATACGCCCTTCGTTGAGTCAATGGACTCCCTATTCGATCATCTGTGGGCTACCAAAATGATTAATTTACTAGAAATCAAGCCTATAGACCCGAATACAGGTAAGCAAAATCCTATGGGATGTCGAGAAGAGCTATTTTGTAGATATCATAGGTAGAATGGCCATGACTTGCCTACGTGCTATGGTTTCAAAAACCTAGTGCAGGATATGATAGAGAGGAATGAACTCCAAGTGGATAATCCTCTCACCCCAAGTAATCAATAGATGGGTGTTTTCAAAGACCCATTACCTACTCATGAGGTACAGGTAGCTCCTACCAAAAAAATGAATGAGGTCAAGATGACACCCCCTCTACAAGGGTACGTCAGGATGGTTAGTATTGTGACTAGGAATAGATGCTACCCAAGTCAAGTTGCACCACCTATAGCTTCAAGCGATGTTCCATCAACATCATAGCCTCCACCACCTCCAGTACAAAGCCTTCCACCTAGGCCAGTAGTGACAATAAAAAGTAAGCTTGCACAAATCTTAAGAACAACATCGACTAGATTGTCCATATACGAGCTCATTCAACAATCTCCACCTCATAGAGAAGCTCTAATGGATATTCTTAAGTCGATAGAGTTGCAGCCCCAGGAGTCTAACTCCTTCATCAATTTTGTGGGGCATGTGCAACAATGTAAGGAACCAGTGATCACGTTCCATGAGCATGAACTCAAACCCATAGCAAGTGATGTGGTTGACCCTCCTTTACACATCATTGCATGTGTGAATGAAATACCATATAAGAGAGTTTTAATAGACACTGGTTCATCAAGCAACATAATAACCACTAGTGCTCTTAAACACCTAGGACTTCCAGCATCTCATGTTGTTGCATCCACCTACACCCTTCGAGCATTCAATGATACGATATGCTCCATAGTCGATACTATAGTCCTACCCATTCAGGTGGGATGCAAAACTATACCGACCTTGTGTCATGTTCTAGAGGGTGCAATGGCCTACAACATATTGTTGGGTAGACCTTGGATCCGGGATATGAAGTGTGTCCCTTCCATCGCTCACCAATGTCTAAAGTATACTTATGAAGGGTAGGTACACGTAGTCTCTGCAGACCTTGAGCCCTTTAAGTACTGCAACATGGTGCAACAAATCCTTGAGTCGACCTTACCATCGACTCATGTGGACTTCCAACTAAACACATCCATTCAGAGTCCACTTCCATCTCCATCACCTTCCATTACACCATTACCATCTTCATCCATACCATCATCATCATTGGCAACATTAGAAATACCTTCATCATCATCAGATCCTCCATAGAGGAACATGTCAAAGAGGCCAATCGATGAGATCCCTCCCATCATTTCCACCATCTCTACGAAAGATATTCCTAGTCTAGAAGATGAGGAACCATCTCAAGAGGTACACATTGAGTCATCTCAAACCTCACTTCCATCTCCTCCACCTTCATCATCCCAGGTTACAATCCAGATGGCTAGTACAGGGTTAGGAGAGTACTTAGTCAGGAACATCACAATAGTTCCATCCATAGAGATAGTGCAAGATATGGGATGACCTCATCTCCCCATAGGTAGCATTGTGCCTCTAGGTATACCACCCAATAAAACAAATTTTATATATGGGGGTATCGAGTATGGAACGTTGCCAATTCCTCAACAAGAAGAAGATGATGAACCTTTCTCTGAGGATATAAATTACATGTCAAATCTTGACTACACCATGTGATATCTACATCACTACAATTGGCATGGTTATGGTCTAGGGTTATATGAACAAGGTACTCATGTTCCTTTCCAACCACAATATCAGTTACCATATGATAAATCTAGGTTGGGACACAACAAGCCAGTACCTTTAGATGTACTCATAGAGAGTTTGGAATGCCTAGGTCTAAATTATAGGGATGAGCTTGCACGTGATCCCTATGCCAATCCAAATCATGTCCACTCATTGGGAGATTACTTTCCCATAAACATGATAGATCAAGGGTTATCCAATGATGTCACTCAACCTCATGAAGTGGGAGAGAGTTTGCACACCCTTCAATATGATAGTGAGGAAGAGGATCAAGGTCCTCCTCATGAATGGACAATAGATGATGAATCAGACTATGGCATAGCTCCCATAAATTACCCAAGTTTAGATGAGGAACACAAGTAAGTCATCCCATTGGATGATGAAGAAGATTTCTATCTTCGTATGTTCCCATTACAACATCCTATTTGGTGATAAATTTTACCACTTGAAGAGCAAGCTCATAATCCACCACAACCACCCTAGCGAGTCTAGCAATAACCCATAGACAAGGGGTCTATAGATAGGGGTCCATCCCAACACCCTAAAATGCTCCCAAGCAGTCTACGACCATCTAGGTCACCCTAAAATGCTCCTAGGTTCAACTTAGGTCAACCAAAAACAACAAAATCTAGGTCACCCTAAAATGCTCCTAGGTGGTCTACGACCATCTAGGTCACCCTAAAATACTCCTAAGTATCTACTACCATCTAGTCAACACCAAAAAGACCCAAAAGCCTCTACATCATCCCAAAATGCCCCAAAGGCATCTATAAGCCCTTTGGTCACCCCAAAATTCCCCAAAGGTATCTATAAACCCTTTGGTCACCCAAAAGCCCCAATGGCATTCACTAAGCCCATTGGTCAAACTGTATATACATATATATATCAAAAATCCAAAAACATCATAAAAACATCAAAAACACAAAAATATTGCATTGCATTAAATTTCATATCATTGCATTAAAATATCACTTGCATTAGGTATCCTCATCATTGCATTGTGCATTATTAGAAGTTGATCATACATGTCTAGCACCAAGTATGTACACTAGGCATCTATCAAAATCAATGTTGTCAAAAGTCAGTTTTACCACCTATTTACATTATATTTATCATTTACATACACATTCCATACTATGTGTCTATTTCCCTTCACTTAGCCATTGTTCATAAAGGTATCTTTAGGGTTTTCGATCACTCAACCATCTCTAGTTTTCTTTTCAGATTTTGTAGAAAGCTATCATGATTTTTAGAAGGTAGAATCCTGCTTAGATTATACCTTGTATATGTCAAAATCCCAACACATTTTCACATTAATAAATCCAATTTTAGCACAAGGAAAGATGAAACCTACAAAGTGGTCTAGGTTACCTTAAGTGAAAAGTTTATCTCGCTCATCCCCCTATGTGAATGGTTCAAAGATGTTGAGAATTGAAAAAAGGACAAGTTCCTCCTTACCCAAAATAATCAAAATCCCTTGCTTCACACCAAATTGGGGCAAGTATCCAAAAAAATAAATAGTGATTGTTATCACTTAAAAATATTCAAAAGAAAAAGTGGTTTTCACCATTAGAAAAAAGTAAAATAAATAGTGGTTCTCACCACTACCAAAATCCATTGCTCACCATAAAAAAAATGAGCAACTCCCTAACACAATTCAAAGACAAAATAAAAGAAGGGAGTATTGAACTTGAATCCCTAGAATTCTCAGCATTAGAGAACCATAAGGTGATCCTCATTACAGGTTGGGTGGCATCAAGCCTACCTGGAAATGGTGGTATCCTTACGCATGATGATATGTCTATCACATAAGCAACTTGCTTTTGTATAGACCAATGTTTGCATGCGGATGAGCTAGCTTTTGGTAGCCTATATTGCCTAGTGGTCTAATCCAACTATGTACAAAACTTAGGATAATGATACTCATAGGGTGATCTCTAGTACAGATGGGCTGCATCAATCCTATTTGGCACTAGGGTAACTTTATGCATTATCATAGTAATGAACTCACATGCACACATAGGGATATTGAATATCTTGGTCATCTTAGAAGATTTATACTTTGCCAAAAAGTCTTGCATGGTTACTATACAAATTTTGATTAGGTAACTAGAGTGTTTGAGTCTCCTAAAAATCCCAAACACATCATATAACATTATATTATTCATTTCATTTCATATCATGCTATCACATGTTTGTTAGTTTACATTTACACAAGCCATTACATAGTGTCATGATAACATTAAAATAATGATGAGATAAATTTTGTACAATCTATGGTGCTAGCATCTAGTATGTCAAATAGTATTCATAATCCATCATACAAATTAATAAATCATCCATTTCATTATGCATATACATATATACATATCATCAAATCACATCATATTACAATACATGCATACATGGTAAGCATCCATCAAAACATCATAAAGCAAATATAAGCATTGCATACATCTCATAAAGCAGTAAGGAAACACATGATGATAACAAAAAACTCATATATATATATATGTATGGAACCAAAGCTACATCATCATCCATAAACTGCCCATAGGCTACAATAAAGTGGGTCCTCAGACCTCATAATCCCAAAATATCAAAAAGAGCCATAGAGTCTCAAAATCCATGGTCACGCAGGACCGACACTATGACTCTCACCCCCACCCTCAATCGATGTCCAATGAGAACTCCTAGATCTGCTACTCCCTGACCTATCTACCCTCCATGTGGTGCTAGGAGCCCCCATCCTCATAGAATACTATCATGTACCACTCCTCCAACTCTAGTGTGACCCACTAGCAGAAGGATGTGCTGGTATGCACCCCCTAAGGTGCACTATCTCATCCTCCAAAACCTAGGTGAATGCTCACTCCTCATGAAAATGATCCTGGAGGTCCCCCACTAAGGCCTAGAGTTATGTCACCTCCTCTCATAGTCTAGCCATCTCATCACTACTAGATCCCCCATGGCTAGGGCTCCATACTCCAACCTATGCCCAAAGAGTAGCTATCTCTACTACATGCCTATCAATTCCCTATGCACTCTACACCTATGCCTGTAGGAGAGCTATCTCCTCTACATGCTCCCATATACCTCTGATAAGATCACCCCATAACTCAATAATAGTAGCATCTCATGTTGCTAGTTGTACCTACAATCCTTGATCATCAAAGTCACCCTCACCAAAGTCATCCTATAGATCCCCTAAATCAAGGAGGTCTATCCACTCATCCACTACTTGATGATGTACATGTCGCTCACCTACATCTGGCTCCTCATCATCTAGAGCCTCATCACTATCCTCATCTATAGCATCCCTATCAGCCTCCCCTACCACCATAGCTGCATCACCCCCTAGTGGCCCCTCTCCCCACCACTAGCAAGTCACCCACCAAGATTCATACTCTATTATAGTCCCAACATCATCTAGATCAAAAATATCCACTACAGGATCTGAATCCTCTCCCAATACCTCAACCATAGGCCAACCAAGTGTCCTCTCATCCCCATGGTATCGGTAGACCACTGGCTCACTAGGCAACCCCTAGCATAGCCCAAACTACCATAGGACTCAAGCATAAGGAAAGTACTCCTACTCAATCCCATGTCACCCAACTAACCATCTCCCTCGCCTCACCCAATGAAGTTGTGCCTCAGCATCAGGCCACACTGGACAATCCTTGTAGGGTCTCCAAGTCACATCCTCTACCTTGAGTCATGCAAAGGACTCTGTGTAGTGCTCAACCTCACCTGCAAAGTGAGAACTTTGACCTACCTCCTAGGCTCACTACCATAGAATCCTATAGCCTATCTCCCTATCTACAAGCTACGCTCGTGTCATCCACGGTAGTCCCCATAGTTGATCCACAACAATATGCTGCCATCCCCAAACCTATAGTAGAAAACTACACCCTAAGCCCTTCCACCCATGGGAGTAGATCTCATACAACTCATCATATAACTATGCCAGTAATGTAGGACCCCAAGCCATCACTAGCGATTGCTCTATAGTGCACTCCACAAGTGTGAACACCAACTCCAAAAGGTTCTAGGGGAACCTGGAGCTGGATGAGTCTAGTAGCAGAATTTTGGAGATCAAAGTCATCAATAAAGCATGTCTAGTGGTCAGTACATCAGCCTCATACCATAACTCCACTAGTATACCTCTACTAGGGAGGTCGCGTACTACCTCCTCCCAATCCCCCTCAAAGTATCTCTGCATAACTACATCTCTCCGATCTTGGTGAGTGGATACAATAGGTCACCCCTCTATCAAAATGCATAATATCTGATAGACATCCTCTAGAGTCACCATCATATCTCCTGTAGGTAGGTGGAAGGTGTTGGTGCGAGGATCCCATAAGTCTATCAAGGTGGTCAAATAAGCTCGATCGCCCACCATGGGCTCTAACCGTGTCACATGCTTAAGACCAATGGCATCAAGCCATTGCTAGTCCTCCTCTATCAATAGATCCCTAGTGGTCTGAAAGAGATTGGACATTGATATCGACTCTTAACCACAGAGTTAAGCAAGTTAACCAAAATGCACTAAAAATGCATCAAAAATATCCAAAAATACCAAAAATGACTAAAAAGGGACCTTTTTCCCTAGTTTTGTGACCGTCCCACCCAGGGATGGCCCCCAATTTGGCAGCCATCCCACCCAAGGATGACCCCCAAAATTGCTTAAAAATGGGTCATTTTGACCCCTAAAATAGCTCTAAAAAAGTAAGAAAACAACAAAAAAATAGAAAAATAATGCATTTAAAACACAAATAAAGCTAACATTCCTACATCTAACCACTACTAAGGTTCTTTAACCAATATTTAGTGTATGTTATGGGAAAAAATGCAACTAATTACAATTTCACATTCAATAAAGAATAAGAGAAAATGCAGCCCTTACCCGTCTCGCATCAGCTCCGCCACTTGTCGAGTCCTATGGCTGGCTCATGGTGATTGTGGGATATTTTTAGCAGCACTCCACTTCATAAAATCAACCTCCTCCTCTTCACCTCTCAAGTTTCCAAGTTAGAAATGCAAAAATGAGCTCATTTGCCCAATTTTGGGCTTATATAGCACTACAATAAGCATGGTCATCCCTAGGTGGGATGGTCAGACAATTGGCTGACTATCCCACCCTAGGATGGCCATAAAATATGCAGCCATCCCACCCAGGGATGGCCACCAAAAAATTTTACAAAAATAGCTAAAAAGTTCACAAAAAGGGCCTAAAACCCACCAAAAACAAGTCAAATTTGACAAAATTAACAAAGGATCAATATTGAACTCAAAGGGTTCATGGATGCTCTAAAAAGTCTCTAATTCACTCCCCAAGAAGGCCATTATGGCTGGACCACTCCATGGGAATGAGGTATTTAGTCTTTTGCTTCCATGAAATATCATCAAAATGATCAAAATCTTCACAAAATTGATAAATCTTATAATGGGTAAAACTGATGGTTATCCCAATTAAGTCATATGGGTCAAGTGACTCATCACTTTATCATTGGTCATGCCCTCATTGAATCATCACTTGAGGGGGTAGTCATAATAATGAATTCACAATCAAATCAACACTTAAACACTCAAAAGTGCAATTTTCATACATTCAAAAGAATCATTGCCAAAGACAAATTTTCAAGCCTATGCTGGGGAAAACAATCAGAAAATGCAACAAAACAAAGTCTTGGCCTCCTTGAAGCCTTAGGAATTTACCCAGACAAAGGCTTACAAGGAAACAAGGAACCAAGACCAAGTATACCCTAAGCCCATACAATTGTTATTACAGTGTGGCTGAAAGGTATACCAAAATCAATCCTTCAACTATGTCAAAAGCAAGGATTCCAAGAATGTATGCTCTTTCCATAATGGAGGCATCTAAATTTGGTTAGGTTACTGAATAACCTCAATCATTTAATGATTTAGTCATCTATTTTTTCTCAGTGCTCTATTGCACATAATGCATCTCAAAAAGGGGCATCTGTAGACACTAAAATCATGTAAATCGGATAATACTGCTAATGTGCCACTCTTATCGACATCATATGGCCCCATTGGGCAACCCTCAGGGGTTAATTAGGGCTCCCAACCACTTTTGGGAAGGTTTACCCCACTTTTGGAAGGTTTTGGGGCATGTAGCCATGACCATCCCACCCTAGGATGGTCATAATTCATGATCGTCCCACCTAGGGATGGCCACATGCAACCATCCCTGGGTGGGATGGCCATGACCCAGACCCATCAAAAGTCAAAGGGTAGGATAAATGGCAATCAATTTCTGCCATTTATCCCACCCAATCAATCATGACATATTGGGAGGTTGTCATGGCCATTAGGATCTACAAATTGGAGGTCCAAATGGGAAGCCTCTTCCACCCTATGCATGGCAAAGGCATTTCCAAGTGGTGGCACTTGCCTTGCATGCCAAAACTTGCCTATTTTCCCCCTATGCCCTCTTGGGCTATAAATTGAGGTGTTTTCACCCAATTCAAAAAAGAGAATTTTGCAATTATTGACCATGAAGTGCTACCAATATTTGCCCTCAACCTTTGCCCACCTATTTGCCTTGGAAACCTCTTTAATCGAAGGTATTTTTAGGGTATTCTAGGACACGTTCATTTGTTCCAAAACCCATCAATTTAGAGATTTAATTTACCAAATTCGATGACAATACCCCTAGGAGGATTATTGACCAGATCCAAGTGGAATTGGTGGTAAAAACCACCCTGTTTTGTGGTCGTCCCCCTTGGGATGGTTAGCAGGTCTTGTTGGAACTCCTAGGGATGGCCATGAATTGGCCCACAATTTTGATCTAATTTCTGTGTAGTTCAATTCTATAGCATTATATTAACATCATATTCAAATTTGGTGAAGTTTTGAGTAGATTTGATAGGTCAATTAATGTTTTTGTGATTACAGTCCTAGTTGTCCCTCCCAGGAATGGCCATAGGTTATGCTCATAATATCACTTTGATTTCTGCTCAGATATTTACTAAATCACATAATAAACATCATATTAAGTTTTCAAGTCATTTGGAGTAGTTTAGATTAGTCACAAATAATTTTTATATTCATAGATGCATACTTTTCATGGTTTTCATTACAAAACGCATATGCTATTAACATATTTCAATCTCTTGTGTGTAGGTACAGGTATTCCATGCATGAGGGAGGAGCTAAGGAGCTGAATAAATGTAGCCCAAATATAGCTCTATATTGTGAGTGCGAGAAGAACACTGGAAGCATGCCATTAAGCTCATGGAGGGATTTGATCCCTCAAGTTTTGTAAATTGAAATGTATCACATTGAAAAGCCCTCAAGGGGATGTATTGTAACCACTGATTTGATGAATTAATAAATACAAGGAGAACCCCCCCATTTTACTTAAACATATTTATCATTTTAGTCACTTACTTTATCATCTTTCTTTTGCATGCTTTAATTCAATAATTACATTAGATGCATTTCAATTCAATCTATTAGGCGTAGCCATTTTTCTTGCTACTTCACTACCATATCTCCCTACCCCTCCTACAATACCAATACTCCTCAATCTAGACCCTCAAATGGCCAGTTGGACCTGTAAAACTCTATGAAAAATCTAAACATGGATGTCCAAAACTCTATCAAAATTCTCAATAATGAAATGACTCTTATGAAGAGAAGAGAGGCAAAAAGAAAATTTCAACCTAGAATATTATCGTATGTATGTCGCAATCAAGCTACCTCTACCAGTAAACCCCCTGAAAGAATAAATACTATTCTAACAAATGAGGAATGGTAACCCTCCTCTACTACTACCTAGAAAAATTATTGGTGCTCTACGTGCAATGATCCTCATGCAGAAAATACATGCATGATGCACCAACACTATGTATAGAAGCTTGTTGTAGAAATAATGAAGTAGGCATAGAAGGGTCATGTCAATATAGTCCAAGAAAGCAAACATAACTGCATGTTGGCTTTAGAATACCAAATCTCTATGCTCACTAGGTATGAAAAGAAACCAATACTAATGGGCCTTGAAGAACTCCATCCCTTGGAAAAACTCAGTGACAAGAAAGAGAAGGAAGAGGATAGGAGGAAGACCCCTCAAATAGCTCCCACCCAAAAACTACCTATGCAAAGGAGGGAAAATATACCTAATGTAGGTCAACATAAGGTGATGCAGACACAAGAGGAGGCCAAAGATAAGTTGAAATACCCTTCCTTGACCAAGAGGTAGCAGATAGAAGCCACTCAAAAATACTAAATTAGGTACAAGAATTATTAGAAGGACAAGGAGAAACAATCCATCACTCTCAATTTTAATATGGTCAAATAATTGAAGAAGACTCCTTCAAAGGTCAGTATGTTTGACAGCTTGATGATCCCTGGAAAAATCAATTTACTTCAAGTAGCACTACAACTAATAAAGGCCTAAAAAAAATGATCCCTTGATCATAACTTAGCTCAAGATGACCTTGTTATGGGTGAAGGTAAGAATAGACCCTCTCCATTCTATTTGTCCCTAGATATGGAAGGATGGGTGGTGCACAATTGCATTATATAATTAGAAGCTACTACAACGATGATGCCTAAATTAGTATGTGATGTCATGGGTATGGAATATACAAGGAATTGCCCTAGAGTATTACAGTTGGATGGAACTCTAGTTAAAACTATAGGGATGATCAAAATGACCCTATGGTGTTGCATAGACTACCTTAGGTTATTGTAATATAGGATATTGTAGTGGTTGATTTGGAACCATAATTTAGAATGTGTTTTTCCATGGAATTCACTACTAATCTGGGAGGATACCTATCATTGGATTACTCTCACATGGATACACATTTCAAAGTTATAAGAGTATTTTTTTTTTTTGGAGAAACCCTCTTCGTTTCATATTGAGAAGCTTGAGGAGGAAGACCAACAAGTGACAACAGTGGATATCATTATCAAATATGAGGACTCAATCGAAGAAGTCTTGGAGGAAATTTAGACTAAGGATCAATTTTCCCTAAGATATTTCAATGCCATGATAGAGATAGGGATTGGTACCTATGCCATAAAAAAACTAGATGACAAGAAATTAAAGAGGAGTCCCACTCAATAATTAGACCAAATATGGAAGCTATACTTTGATGGGGTTAGATGCAAGAATGGCGTAGGTGCAGGAGTGGTGTTGGTCACACCAATAGGAGATCAAAAAAACTTTTCTTGTAGAATGACCTAGAGCTGCACTAATAATGCAACAAAATATGAAGCCTTATGCTTAGGAATAAGAAAGGCTGAGAAGCTAGAGGTTAAGCATTTGTAAATATTTGGTGATTTTGAACTGGTAGTCAACCAGGTCACTAAAAAATGCATAAGTAAACAACACTATTTTAGGACATACAAGAACCAAGTGTGGGATTTGTTGGAATATTTTGAGTCCCTGAATATCAAAGCTATTCCTAGAGAGACTAGAATACTCATGTTGACACCCTAGAGGCTATAGGTGCTAATTACTGCCCTCTATCAAATGTCATATAAAAACCTAAGGTAGTAATATTGATATACCAGCCTTCGATACTAGATAAGAATATATTTTGGAAAGTGTTTAAGAATGATGAATAAATAGTGGATTTTTTAATCTAGGAGATGAATTGTTCTTCTAAACATGTGAAAGATGAATATCAAGAATAAGAAGAAGGCTTCATGAAGTTAAATAAAAACCACATCCCAAAAGGGCTAATCATATTAGAAATATTATTTGATAGTAATTCTCATCCGACAGGCATCATGATCAAAATTGAGGAGGTAGAATCAAAGGAGATTTCGATAGCCCTAGGCAAATATTTGAAAGTTAGTACATACTGCTCTGAATATGAATTAAATGTGATTCATGAGTTGTGTAAGAGGTATTATGACATTATAGCCTGGACATATGATGACCTAAAAGTCTATGATAGAGATACCATTCAACATACCATCGAGCTAGAGCTTGGCTCAAAGCTAGTTAGACAAAAACAAAGACCAGTCAATCCAAAGATTGAAGCTTTGATGAAACAAGAGCTTTTGAAATTGCTTAACATAAAAATATTCTATCCCATTAAAAAGTCAACTTGGGTGGGTAAATCTGGTGCTAGTTTGAAAAAATAATGTGGATATCATGCTATGTGTTGATTAGTACAAAAATATTAAAAAAATTTAGATCCATTTTCAAGAATGGCCTATGTTATTATACAAAATGTGACTGATCCCTATTACAAAAATAGATTATTCAAAAATTTCTAATTTAATCACAAGTCATGATTCACTAATAGGTACATGCACAACTATGATTTTTATCTATTAAAAGAACGGTCAGTTCTAAAATTAATCTTTGAAGATAAGAATGACACTCCCCTATTTTGCACAACTTATTTCTAAAAATTGCATGATCGTTCAATTAATTAGTCAAGACATGGAATAAAAGTGTTATATACCCACTAAAAATATGTTCCTACCTGTAGTTGGAATATAGGCATCTATTTGCATTAGGATATAGGTGCCTACCTACATCAAGATATAGGCACCTTCTTGCATTGGGATGTAGACACCTAATTCCTTATGGGAAGTAGTTACCCTACCCTTAGCAAAATATAGGTGTCTCCATAATTCATCGTAATCTCTTTTAAAATGTATTCACACTTTAAAAATATTATATTCTTCATGCTTTGTTAGGTCCATGTGGGACCTCGACTGAAAAATGTAAAAGCAGTAACAAAACCCTGCATCTATGCACATTTTCCACTAAAAAACACAATCAAATATAATACTTCATTTTCTATTAAATACATGCAATAATTATACAAAAATGCATTTCTAGTGTTAAATATGTCATACAACACCCATTAAAAATTGCATAAAAAGAGCATTTTTGGTGCTCATCACTTGTAAAAGTTTCCTTTGTATCTAGGGAGTGTTGCCTCCTATTGATTCCTTGGATTGAAGTGATCAATCGATGGAAATTTTCTTGTATAGTAATTTAGAATATGGATGATTTGAATGCATCCAAGTTCTCTACATGTCATATATTTGAATTCATATCAAACATTATTATGTTGTTTTATTCTTCAACTATGTTTTATTTGGCTACATTATTTTGCTATGTCTTTCTCCAATTCTAATTTTTCTTTTCAAAGATGACCTCTCTTGCTACTAGTTCATCTCTCATGAAGGGGATCCATTTTTTAATGGACAATGCCAAGATTCCTTTATGATGTAACTATTATTGCCACAATGTTCACACATCTTTTGCATGTGGAAAGCACATGTTTGAGAATCATTTCTCTGATATATTTGAAAGTTGTTTCCTTGCCTAAAGAATTGTAGAGGTCTTATATCTATTGTTAATGGTTGCTTATTCATTTTATATGTAAGTAGTAAATGTTCTTCTTCATATACTATATATGAGGACTTTACTTTTATAATTAGGTTCATAAATTTTTAAAAGCTTTGTGTTTGTTTAGTAATATTTAGTTTTGTCATAATAACATTATACTTTTATGGGAGAGATTTAAAAATAATTAGAAATATAGTTTCATCATATACCTTTTCTCCTAGTGCTTGTAATGATGCTTGTAACTACAATTCTCCTCATGAATGATTTCAATTTCTCTCCTCCTTTCATCCTCAAACATTCGAGCTGGCTCTAGAGGAATATAATATGATTTTGATTTTTTGTTTAAATTTTTTTTCTTAGATTCTCCCATACTTATTTGGCCATGGTTGAATTCCAAATGTATGCTTGGACCTCATTTGCTACTCCAAACATTATTATTAGTCTTTCCTTTATGTCTACCTTATTGAATATTATTTGGTATCCATTTTCTTCATCTAGATGGGAAGTGATCTTGTCTACTACTTGTCATACTTCCTCAAACTCAAACTCTATTCTAAGTTTAGTTTTCTAAGAAACATAATTATTTCCACTCAATAGTTGGGAATTTGGCAACAAAATTTTTGGTGCTCTACTAACCATAGTAAACTTTTAAAAATTTGGAACATTCTTTTTTCAATGAATATTCCTCAAAAAATATTTTCCAATGATTATATATGTACATATGTTCAATTTTCAATTGATGCTTCACAAAATGTGAAAAAAAAATTATGTCTCAGTAAGTAAAGGTAGAGGGAACACTTCTTCCATTGTGAAATATTCCTTTCTTTTAAAATATTATTTTCACTTCTTTTTTTTTATTTTTCACCTTAACCATGTGTACTCTTTTCCTTTTCTCCATGTGCAACTCTCCAATTGGATCTCTTTAATATTTAAAGATTTTGGCAAAAGATTTTTAAAGAATGCTTTGGTAATTTTTGGTTACTTGAACAACAAATATTTTGTGTTGCTTCTTTGTCTTGTTTTTCTATTCACTTGATTGTTGGAAGAATGTGTCTTAGCAAATGCTCTATATTTGTTAATCAAATTTCGATACAGAGGTTTAAGAATTACTCATAGAATAATGGAACACAATCTCACATATAATCAACCCATAACTCAAGGTAAAATGAACACACTATATTCACAAAGATGACAAGGTTACAAAGTATTACAATACAAGAATATGCATTGCAATTTCCTATTACAAACAACCTCATGTATTTCTCTATGAATAGCCTTTAAAAATAGGCTCTTAAAATTTCATTTTCAACTATCTATTCATCTCCTCAAACTCTAAACTCCTCAAACTCCTCAAACTCTTGAGATATTTAACTCTTCATATTTCTCATAGGAGAAATATATTTATTGATTCCTTAATTACAAACATCTAATTATTACTAAAAGATAAATATTTACAAGACCGTTCAACTATTTAAAAAGTATTTACAAAATACTTGCAAAGTACCAAATAATGTAATATACTCCAACACCCATTGTATTACATTATTTGGTATACTTTTGATCTTTGATTTTCGTTCTGACTTTCCAGATTTGACTCTTGTGCTAAATTTTGCTCTTGATTTCTTTCTAGATTTTTTTTGTGGAAAACATCCCAGAAGGGATGCCACTTTCGGGTAAGACCCAAGGAGGCAGGGGTATCTATTCCACCAAAATCGCCTAGGGCTCGCACCTGGCCTACCACCTTTGACATACTCAAGGAGCAAACAAACACACAATAAGATTAAAAATAAATAAATAAATAAATAAAAATAATAAAATAAAATAAAAAACATGCTCCTTGAGTGTGTCAAAAAGATAAAGCACAACCAAACACACACACAATAAGATAAAAAAACCACAACATGAACCACATAGAAAAAACACAAGAACAACATAACAAAACACAAACATGACAAAAACAACAGAACACTACAAAGACATAACCAACAAAAACATGAAAAACAAAAACAACCAAAACCTAAAAAATTAAAAATAAAAATAAAAATAAAAAAACAACCAACAACAGACAATAAACAAAAACAAAAAACATAGAAAACACTCACACACAAAAACATGAATTAACACAAACATACAGAAACACAAGAACAAGAACAACAAAAACACAAGAACAATAACAAAAAACACAAAAAAAAACACAAGAACAACAAAAAACAACACAAAAAACACAAAAACAAAACAAAACAAAAAAACACACACCTCAAAAAACTAAACAAAAAAGAAAAAGAAAAAGAAAAAAATTGAACACAACAATGACCTTTCTAGACCAAAAGAATTTTAAGGCAAGAATCAACAGAGGAAACAAAAGAAAGAATAGTTTGAGCTAGGGAACTAAAATACCCTAACCAAACCAAAGAGAAGCAAAAATAAAGCAAGAAGAAACTAGGTACCTCTAGAACTAGAGCCATCCAAAGAAATGATAGAAAGAAGAGCTTCCCTTATTTGTGAAGCCCACCATCTAGGAGGGTGGCCATAGCAAGTAAGATCACCTTTGTCCAAAGCCCAATTAGCTAAAGCATCAACACTCTTGTTTTGATCTCTGACCACATGATTGTAATCAACTTTCAAAAATCCCATCTGGATTAATTGAATCTTCTCAATAATTCTTTTTATTCTCCAATCAACCTTATGATTCTTAGTAGGAGTCTTCAAAATATTAATCATGAGTTGAGAGTCAGACTCAACTAGCACCTTTTCCCATCCAACCTTAGTAGCCTCTTGAAGGCCTCTGAGGATACCATACCCCTCAACAAGGTTATTGGAAAGAATACCCAAATTCTTAGCAAAAGTAAAAACCAGGGAGCCATCTGAAAGTCTACCAATTCCTCCCGCACTAGCTTTTCTAGGGTTCCCTCTAGAGGCTCCATCAGTATTGAATTTTCCAAAATCCTTAGGAGGAGGTTGCCAATTTCTTGTCCTATCCATATTACAATTACTCACATTCCCTTTAAGTTGGTTGCCCTTAGAAGATTTAATCTTCAATATTTGCATCACTTGATCCCATATTTGGTGGGAGTTTTGGGGGTGATTAAGGAGTTGTTGGACTGATTCAACTAAGTTGGCAATGGTCTTTTGCCAAATATAGTGAATATCCTTCCTATCTTGATTAAAAATTTGATTGTTCCTTTCATTCCAGATATTCCAAAGAAGAATGGTAGAACCCATCCAAACTAACTGCCTAATAAAATGATCAACACCCTCTTGTTTAGGCCAATCCCTCCAAAGTTGTTCAAAAGTAAAAAAATTGGACCACTGTAAGCCAAGTAAAGTGGCCATTCTCCTCCATAGCTCAGAGGCTAAAGTACACTCAATAAAAATATGGCTGAGAGTTTCTACATTCTCTCCACACATTTCACATCTAAAAGGGCCATGAAAACCACGCTTCATAAGTTGCTCACCAATAAGCACCCTACGATGCAATAAAAGCCAAGTAAAGAACCTCACCTTAGGCCAGAGATTTTGAGCCCACAACTGAGAAAATATGTCAGATGATTGGTTGGGATTATTATGGCATAAGGTCAAATAACCTTGAGCAACTGAATACTCACCCTTAGTAGTGTTGTTCCATCCAAAACAATCTTTTTCATGGGACCAAGAGAGAGATCTCATATGAAGGATGCCTTGGATATCTTGTCTTTGCCTTTCTAGGATTTGAATAGGCCAGTCCTCAATAGGGATCCAATATCTACCAACCTTTGAATTACCAGTATGGTACCGATAGTAATTAGCCACCTTTATCCAGATAGCTCGGTGAAGCTCCTCCATCCAAGGCCTCCAATCGAGAAACCGAGTTATCAAAGGCTTGTGACCATCCCAAGAATCTATCCAAAAATTTACCTGTTGACCATTATGAATGATCCAAAATAAATTTTTCTTTATCAAATCCTCACCAATCTTAAGAATTGCTAAAATGGGAGAACCTTTGGTAGGCAATTGATAGCGAACAAGGTCTTCAAGACTTTTGTTCTCAACATATTTAGCACGGAGATTATTGGCCCAAAGAGCATTGGGGTTATGCAACATCCTCCAATATAATTTAGCAGCTAAAGCTTTGTTGTTATTAATAGAAGACCAGAATCCTAACCCCCTTCATTCTTAGGAAGACATAAAGTGTCCCATTTCACCAAGGCCCATTTTCTTTTCTCCTTAGTACCACTCCAGAGGAACCGATGACTGATTTGATCCAGTTCTCGAAGAACAACCTTTGGGATATTCAACATGGAAGAAACATAAATAGGAATAGCTTGAAGGACTGATTTTACCAAGGTGATTCTACCCCTAGAAGAAAGCCACCTATTGGTCCACTTTCCAATTTTCTTCTTGACTTTGTCCAACAACCAATTCCAATATTTTTTTCTGCCTTTGAATATTGATGGGAATACCTAAATAAGTGATCGGAAGGGAGGTCTTCTTATATCTTAATTTATCCAAGACCATGGATTCCTTTTTGGAAGAGTAGTGAAAGAAAATGACTTTAGATTTGTCTTCATTGATCAATTGCCTAGTAGCCTTAGAAAAATAGCTAATGATTTGCTTAATATTAGAAGCTTCCTTAACTGTAGCTTTACCTAAAAGAGTAGAGTCATCAAAAAATTGAAGATGAGAGATAGGTCTAGCTCCATGAGCAATGGTAACTCCCTCAAGGGTTTTGTTTTCTCTCTTTTGGTTATAGTCCTACCCAAGCATTCAACAAGAATGATGAATAAATAAGGGGATAGCGGGTCACCTTGCCTAATACCTCTGGAAGCTGGGAACAACTGAGAAGGCCTGCCATTGATAAGAACTAAGTAGGAAACTGAAGAGATACATCCCATAATCCAATCCATCCAATCCTGAGAGAAACCAAATTGCCTCAAAACTTTGATAAGGAAGTGCCAATCCACTCTGTCATAAGCTTTGGATAAGTCTAACCGAATGAACATGGAAGGAAATTTTTGCATATCCAAGGAATGGGGGGCCTCCCGAGAAAAAACTACCCCCTCCTCTAATATCCCCCCCCCCCCCCCCCCCCCCCGGGGGATAAGTCTTATGCAAAAGAGGCTTCAACCTTTCTGCCATGATCTTAGTAATGATTTTGAGAAGAACATTACATAAAGCAATAGGTCTAAAAGTTGAGATATGATCAACCTCTTGAGATTTTGGAACAAGAGTAATATAAGTTTTATTGATAACCTTCAAAATTTCTTTGGCTTTCCTGGCTTCTTCCACCACCTCTAATAAATCAGCATGAAGGATATCCCAGAACTCTTGGTAGAACTCAATGGGAAAACCATCAGGACCTGGGGTTTTCCCTTTTTGCATTTTAAAAACTACCTATTGAAGCTCATTGATAGTAACAGGAGTAGTCAAAATAGAGTTCTCCTCAGAAGTGATAAGAGAAGGGATTGCTTGAAGAACATTTTGTTGAGAAGTTGAGTCAAGAGGAGTAGCAACAAAAATATTGGAAAAGTAATCGACAACAATAGAGTTCATGCCATCCCAAGTGTAGACAACATCTCCAGAATATGATTTCAGGGAAGAAATAAAGTTGTGAGATCTTTGAGCTAGAAGATATTTGTGGAAGAAATTTGTGTTTCGATCTCCTTCTTTGAGCCATTGAATTCTAGATTTTTGCTTCCATAAGAGTTCTTCTCTTTTTCCCATTCCTCTAACTGAGTTGTGAGTTTAATTTCATCTGCACTTCTACTCTCTGTGAGGCCATCTAAATGGATTTTCTTATTCAAATTTTCAAGTTGAGCAATAACTTCATATTTTTTTTATGAACATCCCCAAACTCCTTCTAGTTCCAAGTCTTGATTTTGGATTTAATGTATTGCAATATTTTGGCAAAATAGAACATCTTAGTCCCATACCTAGGCTTACCTTCCTTCCACCATTGTTGCACATGAGGTCTAAAGGAACTATCTTTGAGCCACATTAATTGAAAATGAAAAGGAGAGAAACTCACATTGGTTTTCCACATTTCCACCATGACTGGCCAATGATCCGAACCAACATTGTTAAGAGTCTTCACTTTAGGAATGTGACCATGGATTAAGAAATTTTCAGAGAGCAAAAACCTATCCAATCTCTCCATTATACAAGCTAAGCCTTGCCTTCTATTAGACCAAGTCATAAGGCCATTATCTGGTTGGATGTCCACAAGATGGAGGTTTGCAATATATTCACTCATGAGGTCAGTGCTTCTATCCAAATTTCTATTTCCCCCATTTTCTCATCCAGAGAGAGGATGGTATTGAAATCTCCTCCGATCAAGATCCAAGCTTCAGGAAAATGAGAGATAATATAAGTTATATCCTTCCACTATCTTCTTTTTTCCTCCAAAGTAGTCAGAGCATAAACAGTAATGCAGAGCATAATTTGGTTGGAATGTCTACTTTGAATAGCTATAGCCAAAAGACCCCAACTGCCAACCATATGGTGAATAACTACCTCTTTTGGGTCCCAAAGACAAGCAATGCCACCAGAAGTCCCCTGGGAACTGAGGGAAACCACTTTTCCAACTGGCCAAATTTTACTAGCAATTGAGTCCATATCCTCTATTGACATCTTCATTTCTTGAAGGAAAACAAGATGTGGATGATTTATCTGAATCATTCTTCTAATTTCATTTTGTTTTGAAAGACTCCCTTTGAGTCCTCTAATATTCCAAGTGATGATCTTCATTAATACCAGGGCTAAAAAAGTTGGGAAGGGCATTAATCTTACCTTCCTCTACAAGCTTTTCACCTTCTTTTACCATATGATATTGATTGGTCTTACGACCTGCCTTTTGATTAGAATCCATCTTCAATTTTTTTCCCTATTTCTTGACTTACTCCAATTGAATCTGAGATGGCTTCTAACCTTGAAGAATGCTCGTACACAACCAAAATTTTACTAGAGGGTTCAACAGAGTCTATATTGGGACATGTATTATTTGAAGTTTTGACATTTAAAAGATTGTTTTTCTTGTGTAAATTTTCTCCTTTTTTTTTGTTGAAAACCTTTGATTTGTTGGTTTGTCTCTGAGTTCTTCCCTTCATATTTAAATTGTGTTTCTAAGATTTTTGTTTCCATTATTTCCTCTTCCTCACTTGGGACATCATTTGTGGAAAGGATTTCAAACATATTAGCAGATGACTTTGATTGATCCTTCATAACTAGTTTTTTCTGAGTGTTCTTCTTCTTAGGCATTTGGAAACCTGTTGAGTTTATATCTTCTTTCTTTTGATCAAGAATTTTATTTGGGCAAGCACTAGCCAAATGACCATATTCATGGCAAATTCTACAATGAAAAGGAATGTTCTCATAGTCCACTACTTGCTCCCAAGTGTCTTCCCCAAATTGTAAAGTGATATTTTTAGGTAGGGGTTTGTCAAAATCCATTAAAACACAAATTCGAGCATAAATAATATGTTCAAAATTTTGAGTACAATCAACAATCATCATAAAAGTTCCTAAAGAGTTTCCAATTGAAGAAAAAATAGTAGGATTCCAAAATTCAATAGGGAGGCCAAAGAGTCTAACCCACACGGGAGCTGTAGAAGGCATCTCTTCTTCGGATTTAAATTTAGTATGCCAGGGCTTCATGAAAAGCCCTGCCCTTCCAAAGAACCAGGGACCCCCTTGAAAAGTTTTCTCTCTATCTTCATTATTAGAAAATAAAACAAGAAAATAACCATTTGGATAAATAGAGATTTGTAACTCACCTTTAGTTTTCCAGATTTTTGTAGCCCAGACTTTGAAAGCAGATAGGCTCGGATGAAAACCCACGAACCGAAAAATTAGTCCTCTTTTTTCCAGATCTTCAATGCTAGTCTGAATGTTACCCATATCAAGCTTAACAATAGGAGTTCCATCAGCTGCTTTAAGACATCCTGACTCCATTTTCCTGGGATCAATCTTAGGCATTCTTAGAGGTTTATGGGAAGCCCTAAGATTAATATTAGCATTGGGATGAGGCTGTCCACCATGGAGGGCATCCCTAAAATTTATTTTTGGGGCTGAGTCTTCAAAATTCTTACCCTTGAAAGGGGTTTTCATAGTAGATTTATTTTGTGGGTGCACCTTAGCACCAGATTCACTTGAGATCTGAGCCATTTTTTGATCAACTACTTGAAACTTGTTTCGTGATCTCTTTAATCCTTGCCCTAGACATCATGGAAAGGTATGGTTTTCACTTTTATTTTGTGCAGCAAATTGGAAGTCGTTGTCACTCAAGTTCACAATATGATCTATTGAAAGATAGATTTCTAACCCATATTGGATCCCCTGCAACATATCCTACTAAAATATTGAGTAGAAACCACAAAAATATTGGCCGCTAGGGCCCGAAGGCCCCGAAAACCAACCTCTAGAGCTGCTTGCACTCAACCCAGATGAAACCCTCACACAGTTGCTTGCCAAAAATCTTGTTCACACATAGGGATGTGCTAGGATCTGTGTTGCTCCAAATGATCTAAAAATTGGTGGAGACGTTCTAGGGTTTTTCAGGCATCTACCCTCAAAATTTCAGCTCAATCCGAGTTCGGATGAGTGAAATATGGCCGAAACAAGTTTGATAGTTTGGGCAGTCCTACGAAAAACGTCCCTCCAAATAATTCATCATTCATTCAAAATTGTTTTTTGATTATTCACATTAGGCATCATTTGATTCAGGGGTGCCAAATTAAAAGGTTGGTATTAGTTAGGATACATAAATCCTAGTAATGGATTTAACATGAGAAGATGCTATGTAAGGGCCTGATTAGAGGTATCTGATTATAATATCTTGGTTGTCCAAGTGAAGGTAATTGACCCAAATCAAAATCTTGAGGTATTAATTATTGTTCAACTATTACATCTTAGCTATGCTAGTGGTAAGGATGTGATTTGAGAAACTCTCCTCAAAACATTTTTCTTTCTAGCTTTGGTTTCGATACTAATTCTAGTATTATTTTTATCTCTTCCTATTTTGATTTTGGCTTGGATTTTATTTTTAGATCAATTGTTTAATTATCATATTCTTTATTTCCTACATGTTCTATGAGCATGATAACTATAGGAATTTTTTTATACAAAGCATCATTTATGGATGAACCTATGCTTATCAAGTTCTTTTTATTTTTGTGTAAACATTTCAATATTTCTATAAATATATTACATTCTATCATGTTTATCCATTCATATGGCCCCGCATGAAATTTTATAAATAATCTAAAAATGATAACTATTGTTCATATCTACCACAATTTTCATTTTACAACCATTTTTAATACAATCAATCAGGTCGTCCTCCCATGCCTATGGATCAAAACAAATTTCAAACAATTTTTACAACTTTTTCAAATTGATTGTAATTCTTTTCTAACCATAAAAGATTTCATGACTTCTCTAGTACTAGTGTTCTATCTTAAAAATTTTAGCCTCTTGTTCTTTTCTTCCATGTTCTTTTCTTCCATGCTGACAAAGAAGTCTATCCTCTCACTAATGCTACTATTGGTCATTAAAATATCAAAGAGAAAAGGAAATGATTTCTTTTTAAAATATATGAAATACAAATGAGGCTTTCAAAGAACCTTAAAAAACTCAATCCTGAAGCTAAGGCATCCATCTAGTCACAAAAATTAACAAAAACAAGATTAAGTGTCAAATAGAGGGAAAATAAACCTGCCAATAAATATTTCTCCTAGAGAAAATTTATTTATACCAGTGATATCCTTGTGATCCATGTCTACTAGGTTTTTTGTTTGAAACCCTTCTTCAACTTATGTAATCAGTTTCAAAAAAATTCTCTGCAAGCTCTTACAAACATTGTCCTTAGAAGGAGTTGGAAGAGAACTCTATTACAGGTAGAAGCAATCAAATAAATAATACTTACACCCACTATGATACCATGTCAAACTTTATAGTAGTCTGCAAAACCAAATAGAATCAAACATTACTCGATATTGCTTAGTGAAATAAATACACATCATATAGAACATAGAATATAATGGGATGTTCATAGATACAAAAATATCTTCACTCAAAGATAATCAAATTACGCTCCACCAATGATGATAATATTGGTGAGAAGAGGTATTTATATTCAAGTACATTATACCTTTAGATCAAGGTCACGAGATCGATCCTTAGGAATACAATAATAAAAAATAAAAAAATACCTTTTTCAAGTTTTACATGGGCACAAAGAGCAAATATAATAAATAAGCAGTCATAGCCACAAGATAAACTTAACCACCATATATTTGAACACCTAGACTTTGTAATCATATATTGGAAATACTAAAATTTGAAAGATACTTAACATTATCATGGTTTCCAATAATAAAAACTAGAAAAATATTCCTTCTAATACAAACTACAAAATGACCCTCTCATACTCTCATTGATAGTAAGAGATATACTTAAAGCTAGATCTATTATGGGTATGCAAAGATATTTACTAAAAAATAACACTTCAACCAAATTTTATTTTGTAAATAAGATTAGTTATCAAATATTCTTTCTTGGTTATAGTGAACACTATGAATTTTATCTTGAAAAAACTTATTGTAGGTGAAAAATATCATGGAATTCCTACTCAAATTATTAAATTGTTATTGTAATATTATCTAAAGATAAACCATATATATATAAAATACACAAAATATTTATGTCTGAAAGGGATTATATAAGATAGATAGATACCTATTGGCCATGATCCTTCATCAATTTAATTATTCGTAATTTTTTTATTTTATTTAAAAAAAATGAACGTCTTTTTTCAAAATTAACATTTTTTAGATTCATCAAAACTAAAAATTAGATCATTCAACATTGTAACATATAATTTTTTTAGCGATATCTAATCATGATTATTTTCAAATTATTTAAGTAATTATTAATCTTATGATTTGATAATTAAATGTATGGTATGATATATTAAGTGTGATATTGCATGAGTAGGAAAAAATTGAATAGGCCAATACTATGTGATATTATAAATGTTGAACTATGTTGAAGAAATCTTACTTTTAACTCTACATTCACATATTTACCTATTTTGAGTTTGAAGATATCTGAAAATACAATTTGTTCTATGAGGATAGTTTTTTATATAACATATTCTTAAATAAATTTAGTACTTGGTTCAATATACTATAGAGAGAAAAATAACAACCAAATGAAGTTTATATTACAAATCATATTTGATACTTTCCATTAAAATAATGGAACAATAGAAAATATTTTGCATTAATATTTAAATAAATCAAATGTATATATGCTATTATAATATAGATAAGTCATGGCCTCTATTTAAGAGGTCTAAGGTTCAAACCCCACTTAGTATGAGGGGAAGAGGACCCCTCATAAAAAACCTATATATATATATATATAGATAGATAGATAAATAGGTAGATCATCATTTTCCTCATTAGAGTACACTTATAAGTATTTTAAATGCATCTAAGATATAATCATTAAATAAGATATCATGCATATAATGCAATACATAAGCCTATACAAGAATTCATATAAATCATTGTAAGTACAATAATCAAGTGGGATGTAAGTAGAATAAGTGTGGGTACATAAGGAATTGTTTGAAAGTTTGTTACACAAATTGGTTTAGAGAGAACATAAACTCTTATTATTAGGATTTTGGATAAAAAAATTATATCGAAGATTAGCTTTCAAGTTTTTATTAGAGGTTATCAATACCATTGAAGAAGTAAAAATGGATGAAAGAGTTAGAAATGTGAATCCATGACTATATATATTCATAATAGTGCAGTATGAAATATTAAATTAATAAATTGACGATCTAGAATGGATGGTGTAGTATTAAGAAATATTTTATATATCATTAGAATAATAAATAACTTTCTCATGACATAGTATAACTCAATGGGTACCACTAGCATTAGGATAAACAAAGGAATACAAACTAATGAATAATAAATTGTTGAGAACATATATATGATTAGATCATCACTTTAAACTTATTTTAACTTCATTAAGGTTGAATAAAATGTCATATTTTATAACTAAGAACTTAGATATTTGATGATACTTGATACTTCCCATTCTTTGTTTGATCATAATAATTGTTGAATAAAAAATGAAAAAAATGATAAAGTGCATTTTGTAAGTTTAAAACTTAATAATCCTCTAAATATTAATATCCATAACATTTTAACAATGTAATTTTGAATCCTTGACCTAATTTCAATGTTCATATCATTACAAATACAATATATAATACTATTAAGCCTATATAACTATGGTAGAGATCTATCCTATAAATATAGAAAAATTTATAACTAGAAAATATTAAAAACTATTTATTTTATCTTGAATGTCTACATAAAAATAAAATATAAAAACAAAAATAAAAAGAAACAATATGTCTTTTCTATTTAAATTCATTTGAAAAACATGGTTCAAATAATAAAAGAGAATCCTGAAAGTTACATTCATAAATTGATATAGATATTTGAAAAATATTCTATATGAAATTAATATTTATAAGACATGGTTTATTCTATGAAGAAGGTTTATTACATTTAATATTTATAACTCTTCGTGACATTTCAGTTTCTCTAAATTTTATTTTTTACCACTTTGTTTTTACTTAATTTTAATTCCTCTTAAGATGATTAATGATGTCTTCATTGATGTGGATTCTATGCAAGGTTAAATATATCCTTTAAAATCAATTTAATATTATTATTTTTCCTAAAAAATATTAAAAATATTTGTAAAAGGACTATCCTAATTTTACACTACCATTTTAATTTTTACTTTGCTCATTTACAACATTATTTAAAGAATTTTCTTGGTTTCAATTGAAGTTCTTCCTTCTTCTTAAAAAATCTAAATTTTATTCTTAAATTTTTAATTTCTATATTGGATTATTCCCCCAGTAATTGGTAATTTTGTATAACTACTATTGACCATGTATTCCCATGACTTAGTCTTGGTTGTACTCTTCTTAATTTTTTAATTTTATTGCTTGGACTTCTGCTTACAACTTTTCAATATATTTTATATTTGTTTAGTTTGGATTTGAAGTGATATTTAAATTTGATATTTCTAGATATTTTTTTCAATATGAAATATACAAACCTTGGTTAGTAACCTAGTTCAACAATTACAAATTTTTAGTATATTTTATATTTTTTTGTTCGGATTTGAAGTGATCTTTAACTTGATTTTTTTAGAGATTATTTTCAATATGACATATACAAACCTTGTAACAATTAGTCAAAATTTATTTTCTACCTATTAATAATTTTAGGTGCTTAATCATTTTGTTAGTTATTTACCTTCATTTTTATTCTAGTTTATAAATGATGAATTACATATGACCTAGTGTGTTCTTTGAATTGTGAGGGTGAGAAATCCCTTGAACTATTTCCTTTTATTTATGTCTAAATACATGATAAATTGAGTTGATAATGTAATATTTTAAAAAAGTTATCTTGGTTGGGGTTTTATCAAATTTTTTGGGGATAAGTCGTTCTCCTTATCCATGAAACCACATTCCTAGGCTCATATTCAACACCCCACTGAAGTGTAGTTCATGGGAATATGCGGCCAACCTTTGGCATTATTTTGATTTAAGGGATGTGGGGCTTGGTTTACCTGGTTGTAAGATAGAAATATGGTTCCCTATTTTTATGAGAATACTAGTTTCCATAGTACAATGATCTGCTCATAGAGTGTCTTGGAAGCCAATGAAGAGCTAAAGAAGATTTTGCACAAAGGTGGTCTTCTGGACTTTATCTATTCCTTTCATGGGTACCAGTACCTAAGTAACTATAAATGTAGGGTCTCCCCATTGGGCAACAAGCTTCTCTATTGTATCTTATGATCTCTCCACTTTTGTTTTTCTATATCTGATTATGTTTTTCTATTTAAGGATTATTTTCTCTTAGAATGATGCATTATATATTTTTTTAAAAATATTTATAATACATTCATTCAAATTTAAAATATACACATCTTCACTCATATGTAGTGTTTGATTAGCAATGTTTATCTTTACAAAGTACTTATAGGTAATTGATCTTAAAATTTTAAGGTTGAGCACTCTATGTCTATAAATATTAAAAGTTGGAATTTGATCCACTTTAATTTCTAAATTTTACTTTTGACTAATTTTAGATCTATATTCTCAAATAGAGTAAATTGAATGCAAAGATTTCCATTTTATATGATATCTAAAAAATGGTTTTGCTTTTGATAAATATTTTAAATAAATTTTTGTGATTCAAATGTGATGAAGTCTTTTTATATGATTGTCCTCACTAGTCAACATGACACCAAATCTTAAGGTTATATGTTATTATATTATTTTCATAACATAGTGTGTTGTATGGTTTCAAGTAGCAACGTAGTATTTTTTTTTTGGTAAATAAAAGTCCCCCCCCGCCCAAAACCTTAATAAAGGAACCCCCCGGCGCATTGGAGAAGAACCAAAACCCAGGATAGCCCCCACCGGGCCCCCCCCCCCACCCCCAAGGACAAGCCCTGAGGGAGGGAGAACCACCCCCAAGGGCCCCGAGCTGCGGGCCACCCCCCCCCCCCTAAACCTAGGGGGTGGCCCAAAATCCCGATAAAAATGAACGCCAGCTAATTATTTTTGGAAATGGAGTGGTCTCCCAGAAGGAGCAAGGTGCAAAGACAACGAGGCCCAAAGCGGAAGACCGGATAAAGGGAGGCAAAGAAAATCAAAAATATCACCAAAAGACCCACAACCAAAAACAAACAAGAGGAAACCCCCAAAACCACCAACCCCCCTTGTTTGTTTTATTTAATCTTTACATAAGGTACTTGGAAGCAATGTAGTATTTTATTTTTATATAACATTTTGACTTACATTGTGCACATGATATCTTATATGTGTTTCAAATTTGAAATAATTTTTAAAATAACAATCATGCTTACATCATATCTTTTTCTGACAATAGGTTCTAGATGCTAAATCTATTTTTTATGCTCATAATGGAGGGTACCTTTTTGTTGTGTGGCTTTATAGTGCTATTTTAAAATTATTTAAAATTTTGTTTTCTTAGGCCATTCTCCATTTTATTAACACAAAAAAATATTTTAAAATATATTTTATTTTATTTTTAAAAGCAAAAACAAATGACCAAAAGGGATTGATATTGAATAAAGGAATATCCAATAATTGTTTACTTAGGAAAGAGTCAGGATATGGATTCTAAGAATCAACAAAATCCTATATTTAAAAATAAAATACCATATTATTAAAATAATCATGTTCATCTAAGTTTAGTTTGGATTTGAAAATATACCATCTTATATCAATAAGTGTGATCCATGTATTAGTAAGAGGTACAAAACATATTCTTATATATTGGGAAAACTATAGTATTAAAGAATGTTTTTTAACGATTTGACGTAGGAGATATGAAATATTTATAATATTCATAAGATTTATACATATGGAAAAGTTTCTATAAGGACCTAATCATTCTTGATGTAGATATCAATGATGCATGATTCATAAAATTTTGTGTTAATTCATATGACCTACTCAAGTGAAGATAGAAATATTCCTTTATAATATGAATAATTAAGACAATTAATAACCAAAATATTCCTTAGGTTAGTATAAATAAGTTGAATGAAATATATGCTTGCTAAACTCATTAAGTGAAGGTATTATATGGGATCAAATCTTATGTTTTATTTTTATTCAAAGTTGGTTATTCATCAAAAAATAGTAGTAAGAACTTCATTTTTTTAGATGGACATGTTATACCAAGATTTGAACCACTTGATATCATTATTATATGGAGCATGTATATCCATATTTATTATGGGAACTAAACTAACATGTCTTTAGAGTAGTCTTAAAAGTTACATAACCCATGGAACTTTAGAATGTTTAATGGATGTTGCAATTTTACCAGCACATACATTAAAAACATCATGGCATTATTCATAGAGATGATCAAATTCTTATGTATGTAAACTTGTATATACCTTTAAAATTATCCATCTAATTTTTCAAGATTGTGGCTGTAGATTTTTTTTAATATTTCATCCACCTTATATTAGCCATATCTTTATAAACTACAACAAATTTTGATTCTTGAAGTCTGTTGGTAGGATAAAGTTAGCCATAGTCATATAGTATTTTTAAATATTATAAGCATATTTAAAATTATCCATATTATAGCATGGTAAACATAGTATACTTATTTTGAGTACATATTTTTATATGATGTAATCTGAATCAATGTAACACTTAGATCCAGTTGGGATGCTAAATATTAAGTAAAATTCATCAAGAAATTATAAATCTTTCACATTTAACTCTATTTATTGGATACTTATTCGCAATAAAACATTAGCACCACAAAAGTGTAGATAAGTGTGCTATAGGTTCACTTATCATAATTTTCAATCATTTATTTTGATTAAATGGAGGATTTAAATCTTTAGATGTTCAATAAAAATAAAATAACTTAAAATGGGATAAGAATATTATGATAAATCTACTCTTTGAAACAACCAAAAGCTTATCGTAAACAATTTTTATGGAAACATATGGTTTTGAGAAGCACTGCCTAATGTATTCTTATATATATTTATTGAAAGTTGTATAATAAAATCTTGTTTAGGATAAGGATAAAAATGGAAAGAGGTACTTTTGAACACCACTTATGTCACCCACATGCATGTCATTATGTAATCATATATGCATTTATCATTTATGTAATCCTATAAGCATGTTCATGTAAGATTGTATGCCTCTTTTATATTTCACCCTTAGTGATATTGCTTAATCCACCTTTATGGATAACCTTACTTACAAGGGTAATTTATTATTGTTTTATTGTAATGTTACCCTTAAGGTTAAGTTTATGTCGACCTAAGGTTAATCTCTCATTGAGGATTTGAGGTCACTATAAATACCCCTTAATGAGGATCCATTTGAATGATAAGTGTGAATAAAAATGTGATATATTGGAATGGCCATATGAACCTACCTTATAATGCTTCTTTTATTTATCTTCATTCATTCCTTTCATCTCTTCTATGTTATCTTTAATTCACTTCTACATATTTTTGGATATGATTGTGGTGAATGCATGTTTTAGAATAGTTTTTGAAAATATTGTAAATTTGAACATGGTATCAAAGTGAATACCAAGAGCACATCACTTGATTCCCAAAATGACTCTTTCTTATTAGTGATTAAAGAAGAATAATCAAGGTTTCATTGGAGGGATGTTTTTGTAAATTTGAATTTTAAAATTTAAATTTTGGCATCAAATTTCCTTAGTCCTTCATGTACCAACCAAACATTTTTTTTATGCACTTCACATGCTAAGTGTCTCATATCATTATTTGTTTGAATTTCAATGCATAGAGGGAAATATCATAGGTAGTAATGCATAAGCGATGACACTAATAGCTCACAAGGATGTCAAAGTTTTAAATGTTTTTAGAGAAATATTTCCTTCTACATATTTTCTTTCCTATCTGCCATTGCTACCCTACCATTGTCACATCCCACCTTGGAGGACTATTTTTAAGATGCTATTTGTGTGATGGTAGCTGGTTTTTAATGCTTAATATACTTGCATTGTATTTTTTTCTGTCAAAAGAAAATGATGTTGTGTTTCTTGATTGTAGGAACATTTACTCTTGAAGGTGGAAGATTGACCACCAAGAGATGAGAAGGGAAATGATGACTATGACAACTCAACAGGTAAAGCTCATATTCCTATCATCACTAGTTACCTCCCTTGATGGTGGTGTGACTTGAGTATTACTCTAAAAAGTCCTACTCAATCAAAGGAAAAACGGTGATGGGGGATACTGGGCACATGCATTGAGTGCTTGTATGTCATTTGTGTGTGATTTATATTTGATTTCATGATTGATGTGCATGAGTTTGGTTAATTGAATTTTACTTGAAAATGCACATTAAATAATATTTTGCATTTTTCAAATTACTTTTAAAAATAAAGTAATAATATATTATGCAATTTATTATAATTAAGTGAAATCTTAATTTGAGCAATATTTTTAAGTAAAATATTTATTTTGAACATGCTTATTTGATCTAGTTGATCCTATTTTAGAAGGAAATTAGGTAGTTTGTGTTTTTATAAATTTGCTCAATTTTGATTGGATTAAAACATGGAAAGGAAAAAAAACTACCTTGTAGATTTAAATGATCAATTTTTCCTACACATGCATGGCTACTTTGGGAAGGTTGAGTTGGTGGATAAGATTCTGCTCTTATCTCTATGGAATCCCTTTCCATTAATATATATATATATCATATATATATATATATATATATATATATATATATATATATATTTCAAAAAGAAAAAGAAATATAAATAAAATTTATATTTAGAAGCATAAGAAAGAAAGCTATAAATTACCATTAAGATGGAGAAAAAGAGTTTAGTATATGTTATGTTAGGCAAAGGATATGCTAGGATAGAAAAGGAAGAGTAGAAGGGAGGGCTTTACAACAAGTTGAGTTTGCAAATATGTAGAAGGTCCAGGTGTGAAAGTCTCCACTTTTACTATGTGTTTAATGGTTTTATCAATATGTATGGCATATTAATCAAATATTCAAAAATGCTATATAAGTTTTAGAGTCTTTTCGTATGAGTGTTTAAGCATAGAATTGAAATGTTTTTCGATTCTAAAATTTGTGTCTATTATAAACACCTTATAGAAGAAATGAATATATACAAATTTGTTCTTTCTATACTCGACATTAGAGTGAACATATTTCCAAATAATTCTTCTACTGATCGGAGCCCTAGACATACGTTAATTTTATAATTTTATCCTATGTTCTTCTCTGACGCTAGATTGACCTCGTCTTCCTCTGTATCCTATTGGATTAACCAACACTCTCACTGGTCAAAGATTAATCCTGACATTGTCTCACGAGAATTCCAATCAAGAATGTTAATTGCACCCTCACCTCAAAGCATTTTTGTTTTGTTTAAGAAATCCTTAGCAAGTATTGTTTATATCAGTCAGATATTTCCTTCACCATAGGCTTGTATTGTTCTCTATCATGTTGTGTCGATGAAACTAGTTTTAGCATCTAAAAATTAACCAAGGGGCCAGTTAGAATTATATATTTATATGTGTATTGTTATAAAAATATATTTAACTATGTGGCATATGTGGTTGAAGTCCGCCATTCGGATGTTCGAAAACCTTTGTCATCCTCATAAACTGGTAAATAGCATCAATGGTTACTCTCTGTTAGGAATTTCATTTCTCTCTAACACCTCTTTTACCTCTGATTATGTTGTTCTCTCTTTAAAGCCTATTGGTCTCCTTCGATATACCTTCAATGGTGTAACCTCCAACATTGCATCAATTTTTGCTTCATACCTCTAAATAGTAGTTTTAGTTGTAGCCTTTTGGATCGGTGTTGCAAGACCATATGGATGATCCACTTGGTGTTTATAGACCTTGGTTTAAAATCTAAATTTTATGTTTAGTGATGCAATCCGGTTATAATTGGAAACCCTCCACTATCGATGTGATATCCATCAATTCTGGAGCATCATCGATTTCATTAGATGTATGCAGTAGTAACCTCTAAAGCCTATTTAAAAATATATATATAGATTGCTTTTAGTTTTTATCATTGAAATTAAAGCATGATTTAAAGCTCCAAAGTCCCATAGCAAGTGGATACGTATGATTCGAGAATATATATGGAGTATGGAGATTATAATGAGTTGTATTAAGTGTGATAAGATAGATTTTAGTGAATGAATGTTTATATGGAGAATTAGAGATTGGAAAATTATGATTTGTGTTATAACTTCACAAGGAGACCAGTGTTAATTTAATTTATGTTAAACTAAAGTAAAGATGGTGACTTTAAATTGAATGAAAGAAAATTTACTTGCTAATGTTGAATATATATATAATTGAAGTCCAATTTCAAGGAAAAGTCCTTTAGGTTTTGATGACATATGATTATTTTATATGGAGTAGTAATTTTTCTTATAATAAGTATAGGACTATTGCATACTAGATTTAATTAAGTTTTGGTAATGAATTTTAATATATTGGAAATGATTTTGTATAATATAGAAACCAAATGGTATTGGTTAATTTGATTGTAAATCAATTTGATTATTAGATTTAATTAACAAAGTAGAATTATATACCTTTTACATTTGTATTATATTTGCTATAATGAATAGTGTAACTGAAGTTAGTCATCTAGAAGTATATATTCTAGTGATGAGAAGGATGGGTTGGTGTCCTTTCCTTGGGAAGAGGTATGGGACTCTTCCATATGTTTGGGGGTAATCCAAACGAATGATGAATGGGGTTAAAAATTAACCCTTGTTAGAAAAATATTAAAGAAGGATGGATTTGCAATTCATGCTTGGTGTTTTCTTTGTATGTGATATAATTTTGGTAAATGTATGATGCATGTTTGCATTTAAATTTGATAAGCATGTTTTCTTGCAATGCATTTGGCATACTTTGCATCTGAGTTGTCTTGATCCCTTCACTATCATCTCTCACACCATGGAGAATCAAGACATTCTAGAGAAGGACTAGACAACAATTATTGAAGACTATTATTCTATTCATTCCGTATAAGCATGATTTGAGATAGTTTCATTGTAATTATGGATGGCTGAAATAATTTATGAAAAATCAGCCATGATTTGGAATATTTTATGTATTTGATTATTAGCTTTGTAAATTTGAGATAAGTCTTCATATTGTAATATTCATCTCTAACATATGTTAAGTGATACACGTTTTGGAAATTGATCAAGTAATGGAAATTCTTTGATTAGTATATTTTATCAAATATATGATGTTTAATGAGTGTTCATAATTTTTATCTCTTATAGAGTACAATAGTGTAGAGGGAAAACTTATGAAGGATCTACACAACAATACTAGGCTAAAATATACCACTAATCTAAGTTAATCAAAAACAAACCAAGCACTCAATACATGAGGGATAATGGCAATCAATCATACAAACAAATAATATGGTATTCCAAGGTTATGTAATTTTGATCACGTATAGTGATTTTATTATCTTAGTAACCCCATCGAGAAGATGTGGGTTGGATCTAAGATCTATGAATAACCATTGTTGAGGTTATTTCGACTTTGTCTCTTTTTTTTTGAGCCATTTTTCCGGGCCCAAGGACACCATATAAAATTTTAAAACCCTCAATATATCTTTTTGGTTTTCTTTCTCTCCGGGGCCACGTTTTTGGGGGGGGGGGGGGGGGGGGGGGGGGGGGCGCTGGGGGGTCCCCCTCTCATTTTTTTAAAATATCAATATATTAAATATATATATATATATTAATTTTTTTCGCCGCCGGGGGGGGGGGCGGCCCCCCGCCCGGCCCCGCCCGGCCGCGGCCGGGGGGGGGGGGGCGCGGGGGGGGGCGGGGGCGGGGCGCCCCGCCGCGGGGGGGGGGGGGGGCGGCCCGGCCCCCCCGCGCGGCGGGGCGGCGCGCCCCCCGCCCGGCGCGGGCGCGCCGCCCGCCCCCCCCCGCCCCCCCCCCCCCCCCCCCCCCCCCCCGCCCCCCCCCCCCCCGGGGGCGGGGGGGGGGGGGGGGGGGGAGGAAAAAAGGGAAGAAGAAAAAAAAAAAAAAAAGAAAAGAGAGGGGGGAGGGGGGGGGGGGGGAGAGGAGAGGAGGGGGGGGGGGGGGGGGGGGGGGGGGGGGGCGCGCCCGCCCGCGCGGGCCGCGCGGGCGCGGCGCGGGCGGGGGGGGGGGGGGGGGGGGGGCGGGGGGCCCGCCCGCGGCGCGCGGGGGCTCCTTTCTTTTTTTTTTTTTTTTTTTTTTTTTTTTTTTTTTTTTTTTTTTTTTTTTTTTTTTTTTTTTTATTTTTTTTTTTTTTTTTTATTTTTTTTTTTATATTTTTTTTTTATTTTATAATTTTTTATTTTTTAATTATATTTTATATTATTATATATATAAATATATTATTAATTATAAAATTAAAAATTTTTTTTTAAGAATTATTAAAGAGGGGGAGGGGGGGGGGAAGGGGGGGGGGGGGGGGGGGAGGGGGGGGGGGGGGGGGGGGGGGGGGTTGGGGGGGGGGCGGGGCGGGGGGGGGGGGGGCCCGGCCGGGGGGGCGCGGGGGCGGCGTGGGGGTTGCGTCGCGGGCGCTTTTTCCTTGACGCGCTAGCATATCCCCCCCGCAGCGCCCCCGCGCCCGCGCCGCCCCCCCGCCCGCCCCCCCCCGCCGCCGCGCCGCCCCGCCCCCCCGGCGGCCGCGGGCGCGGGCCCGCCGCCGGCCCCGGCGGGCCCCGCCCCGCGCCGGGGCCGCCGGCGCGCCGCCCGCCGCCGGCCCCCGCCGCCGCCCCGCCCGCGCCCGGGCGCCCGGCCGCGGGCGCGGCGCCCCGCCCCCGCCCGCCGCCCCCCGCCCCCCCCCGCCCCCCCGCCGCGCCGCCGCCGCCGCCGCGCGGGCCGGGGGGCCGCGCGCGCGCCGCGGGGGGAGGCGGCGCCGGGGCGCGCGGCCCCGCCGCGGGGCGCCGCCGCCGGGGCGCGGCGCCCGGCCGCGCCGCCGCCCCCGCCGCGCCGCCCCCCGCGCCGCCCGCCCCGCGGGCCGGCGCCGCGCGCCCCCGGGCCCCCCGCGGGCCGCCCGGCCGCCCGCGGCGCGGCGCGCGGCGCGCCGGGGGGGGGCGCGCCGGGGGGGGGGAGGGGGGGGGGGGGGGGGGGGGGGGGGGGGGGGGGGCGGGGGGCGGGGGGGGGGGGCGGGGGGGGGCGGCGGCCGCCGCCGGGGGGGCGGGGGGGGGGGGGCGGGGGCCGGCGCGGGGGGGGGGGGGGGGGGGCGGGGGGGGGGGGGGGGGGGGGGGGGGGGGGGGGGGGGGGGGGGGGGGGGGGGGCCGGCGGCGGGGGGGCGGGGGCCCCGCGGGGCCCGGGGGGCGCGGCGGGGCGCGGGGGGGGGGGGGGGGGGGGGGGGGGGGCGGGGGGGGGGGGGGGGGGGGGGGCGGGGGGGGGGGGGGGGGGGGGGGGGGGGGGGGGGGGGGGGGGCCGGGGGGGCGGGGGGGGGGGGGGGGGGCGGGCCCGCCGCGGCGGCGGCCGCGGCGCCGGCGGCGCCGGCGGCGGCCGCGGGGGCGGCGGGCGGGGGCGGGGCGGGGGGGGGGGGGGGGGGGGGGGGGGGGGGGGGGGGGGGGGGGGGGGGGGGGCGGGGGGGGGGGCGGGGGCGGGGGGCGGGGCGGGGGGCGCGGCCGGGGCCGGGGGGCGGCCCGCCGCCCCCCGCCCCGGGCCCGCGGCGGCCGCCCGCCGCCGGGCCGGCCCGCCGCGGCGCCGCGGCGGGGGGGGCCCCGGCGGGCGGGGGGGGCGGCGCCCGCCGGCGCGGGGCGGGGGGGGCCGCCGGGGGCGGCCGGGGGGGGGGGGGGGGGGGGGGGGGGGGGGGGGGGGGGGGGGGGGGGGGGGGGGGGGGGGGGGGGGGGGGGGGGGGGGGGGGGGGGGGGGGGGGGGGGGGGGGGGGGGGGGGGGGGGGGGGGGGGGGGGGGGCGGGGGGGGGGGGGGGGGGGGGGGGGGCGGGGGGGGGGGGGAGGGGAGGGGGGGGGGGGGGGGGGCGGCGGGGGGGGGGGGGGCCGGCGGGGGGGGGCGCGGGGGGGGCGGGGGGGGCGCCCGCGGGGGGGGGCGGGGCGCGCGCCGGGCGGCGCGCGGCGCGGCGCGGGCGGCGGGCCGGGGGCGGGCGGGGCGCGGGGGGGGGGGGGGGGGGGGGGGCGGCGCGGGGGGGGGGGGGGGGGGGGCGCGGGCGGGGGGGGCGGGCGCGGGCCGCGGGGGGCGGGGGCGGCCGGGGGCGCGGGCGGGGGGCGGGCGGCCGCCCGGGGCGGGCGGCGCGCGGCGGGGCGGCGGCCGGCGCCGGGGGCGGGGGGCGGGGGCCGCGGCGGCGGGGCGCGCGGGGGGCGCGGGGGGGGCGGGGGGGGCGGGGGGGGGGGGGGGGGCGGGGCGGGGCGCGCGGGGGGGGGCGGGGCGGGGGCGGGGGCCGCGCGCGCGGGCCCCCCCCGCGCGCGCCGCGCCCGGGCGCCCCCCCCCCCGGCGCCCCGGGGCGGCCCCCGGCGGGGGGGCCGCGCCCCGGGCGCGCGGGCGGCGGGCGCCCCGGGGGCGCCGCGGGCCCGGGCGCGCGCGGCGCGGGGGGGGCGGGCCGCCCCGCCCGCCCCCCGGCGGCCCCCGGGGGCCCGCGGCGCCGCGCCGCCCGGGGCGGCGCCCCGCCGGCGGGGGGGGCGCGGGCGGGCGCCGCCGCCCCGCGCCCGCGCCGCCCCCCGCCCCCGGGCGCGCCCGCGCCCGCCGGCCGGGCGGGGGGGGGGCGCCGCGCGGGCGCCGCGCGGCGGGCCGGCCGCGGGGGGGGGGCGGCCCCCGGCCGCCGCGGGGCGGGGCCGCCGCGGGCGGCGGGCGGGGCCGCGGGCGGGGGGCGCGGGGCGGGGCGCCGCCCGGCCGCGCCGCGCCCGCGGGGGGGGCGGGCCCGCGGGGGGGGGGCCGGGGGCCGGGGGGCGCGGCGCGGGGGGGGGGGGGGCCGGCGGGCGCGGCGCCCGGCGGGGGGGGGGGGGGGGCGGGGGGGGGGGGGGGGCGCGGCGGGGGGGGCGCGGGGGGGCGGGGGGGCCCCCCGGGGCCGCGGGGCGGCCGGGGGCGCCGCCCGCGGGGCCGGGGGGGCGGGGGCCGGGCCGGCCGGCGCCGGGGGGGGGGGGGGGCGGGGGGGGGCGGCGGGGGGGGCGGGGGCCCCCCCGGGGCCCCCCGGGGGCGGGGGCGCGGCCGCGCCGCGGGCGGGGGGGGGGGGGGGGGGGGGGGGGGGGGGGGGGGGGGGGGGGGGGGGGGGGGGCGCGGGGGGGGGGGGGGGGGGGGGGGGGGGGCGGGGGGGGCGGGGGGGCCGGCGGGGGGCGGGGGGGGGGGGGGGGGGGGGGGGCGGCGGGGGGCCCGGCCGCCGGCGGGGGGGGGGCGGGGGGGGGGGGGGGGGGGGGGGGGGGGGGGGGGCCGGGCGCCGCCCGGCGGCGGGGGGGGCCGCGGCGGCGCGGCCGGCCGCGCGGCGCGGGGCGGGGGGGGGGCGCGGGGGGGCGGCGGGGGCGCGGCCGGGCGGGGGGCGCCGCCCGGGCGGGGGGGGGGGGGGGGGCGGGGGGGGGGCCGGGGGGGGGGGGGGGGGGGGGGGGGGGGGGGGGGGGGGGGGGCGGGGGGGGGGGGGGGGGGGGGGGGGGGGGGGGGGGGGGGGGGGGGGGGGGGGGGGGGGGGGGGGGGGGGGGCGGGGGGGCGGGGGGGGGGGGGGCGGCGGGGGGCGCGGGGGCCGCGGGGCGCGCGGCGCGGGGGGGGGGGGGGCGGGGGGGGGGGGGGGGGGGGGCGGGGGGGGGGGGGGGGGGGGGGGGGGGGGGGGGGGGGGGGGCGGGGGGGGGGGGGGGGGGGGGGGGGGGGGGGGGGGGGGGGGGGGGGGGGGGGGGGGGGGGGGGGGGGGGGGGGGGGGGGGGGGGGGGGGGGGGGGGGGGGGGCGGGGGGGGGGGGGCGGGGCGGGGGGCGGGCGCGGCCGCCGGCGCGGGGGGGGGGGGGCGGCGGGGGGGGGGGGGGGCGGGGGGGGGGGGGGGGGGGGGGGGGGGGGGGGGGGGGGGGGGGGCGGGGGGGGGGGGGGGGGGCGGGGGGGGGGGGGGGGGGGCGCGGGGGGGGGGGGGGGGGGGGGCGGGGGGGGGGGGGGGGGGCGGCGGCGGGGGGGGGGGGGGGGGCGGGGCGGGCCGGCGCCGGGGCGGGCGGGGGGGGCGGGGGGGGGGGGGCGCCGGGGGGGGGGGGGCGGGGGGGGGGGGCGGGGGGGGCCGCGCCGGGGGGGGGGGGGGGGCGGGGGGGGGCGGGGGGCCGGGGGCCGGCGGCGGGGCGCGCGCCGGGCGGCGGCGGGCGGCCGCCGGGCGCGGCGCGGGCGGGGGGGCGCGGGGGGGGGGGGCGGGGGGCGCGCGCCGCGGCGCCGCCCGGGGGGCCGCCGCCGCCGCGCGGCGCGCCGGCGGGCGCGGCGCCGCCGGGCGGGGCGCGCGGCGGGGCGCGGCCGCGGGGGGGGGCCCCGCCGCCGGCCGGCGGCGGGCGGGCGCGGGGCCCCCGCGGGCCGCCCGCGGGCGCGGCGGCGGCCCCGCGCCCCGCGGCGGGGGCGGGGGGGGCGCGCCGCGCCCGCCCCGGGCCGCGGGCGCGGCGCCCGGGGCCGGGCGCCGGGGGGGGGGGGGGGGGGGGGGGGGGGGCGGGGCGCGCGCCGCCCGGCCGCGCGGCGCGGCGCGGCGGCGCGGCCCCGCGCCGCCCGCCGCCCCCGGCCGCCCGCCCGGCGCGCCGCCCCCGGGCCGCCGCCCGCCCCCGCGCCGCGGGGCGGGGGGGGGGCCGGCCGCGGCCGCCGCGCGGCGGGCGGCGCGCGCGCGGGCGGGGGCCGGGGGGCGGCGGCGCGGGCGCGCCGCCCGCGCGCGGCGCCCCGCCGCCGCGCGCGCGCCGCGCGGCCGGGGGGCCGCGCCCCGCGCGCGGGCCCGCCCGCGGGGCCGCGCGGGGCGCGGCCGCCCGGGGCGGGCGGGCGGGCGCGGCCGGCCCGCGGCGGCGCGGGGCGGCCGCGCGCCCCCGCGGCGCCCGCCGCGCCGGCGCGCCCGCGCCGCGCGCCGGCCGGGGCGGGGGGCGCGGGGGGGGCGCGGGGGGGGGGGGGGGGGGGGGGGGGGGGGGGGGGGGGGGGGCGGGGGGGGGGGGGCCGCCGGGGGCGCGGGCGCGATTTCATTAATATGGGTTCCATATTCAAGGCATTCACCTATATACTGGGCTTGGTGGATAGTATGGTTAAGGGTGATTTCCCTTTTAAGAGGGATGAAACCTAACACTTGGCCAGTATTCTCCTACCCGAGTGGTATGAGGGTTTTGTAGAAGCTAATCACTTCTACTCAAGAGTGACTCTAATCAAGTCTCAATATCTCTTGATAATATTTGCCTTGAAAATTTACAATCCAAATGGAATGATTCTATCTTAGTTCATGATTATGACCCTTGCCTTATGAAAGATGAATATGTTTACATAAAAAAATTGGGGTTGTTACAACCATCTCCCATTTGTGATAGGGAGCAGTGTTACAACATAATAGGTGGATGTTTTGACCTATATTTTATATTTAAATATAGGGAAGGACCTATTTTTTTCTAGCTATTATTGCCTAAAGTGTCATTTTTAGGTGACACTGGGATGTTGTATACACTTCCCCTCAATCTAATACAAAAATATCAACTCCTAAAATATTTTCTCCATATATCTATATGGTGTATCAATTGGACCTCCCCTACTTGGAAGAGATCATCAATTTGGGCCCTATCTTCTATCATTGGATGCATTTTCTTGAAGAGCATTGGCAAGTTCCCTCCCTTAATTAATTATGTACATTAGTGAAGTACTCAGTTAGATTCCTTGCTACACTAAGGATAATAGTTTAAAGCTCATAGATAGCCTTTCTCATGGAAGATAAAGTATTTGGTGATGGCATAAATGAAAATAATAGTAGTGTTGTTCCCTCTCTTGTCCAAAAACAACTATGGTAGAATGGTTGACTGGTTAGTTTATAATAATAGATTTCAAAGTTTAACCTCAACACTAAACCTTTTTCCCTTATTTAAAAGGTATGCAACTATTTATCATAATGGTGTTTCCTTTCTATTTTCAAGCACACGTGGAACATTGATTAGCCTTTTTGTTTGTTTGGGTAAATTCATGGATCGAATAATCTACCAATCACGTCATGTAAATTTTCAAACACATCATGTAAATTATATCATGCAAATTATCAAATATGGATTCACTAATGTAGAATCCAATCTAGTGGTGACAAGTGGCAGTTGTTGATTTGACAATAAATTCTAATATTTTGAATTTGAATTTTTTGTTTGAGTGTTAGTATTATAAATCTTATGGAAGCCATAATTTTTGCATACATAAGCCTTTTTTTAGATTGTGTAATTTTTTGAGCTCTATAGAGTGGTGACACTAGTTTATGGACCTATTATAGATCTATTTAGGTTTTATATAAAAATGGATTCCTTAATATGTGTTACTCACCTCAGTGGATGAAATTAGAACACTTGGTCAATTCAAATGGTAAGATTACTCAAGAGTGAAAAATTGTGTTTCATATTCAATAATGAATTAGAAAAATGTATTTATGATCATGAACTTAGGAAGAGAAAGGAGGAATATCTTGGAATCTTCTTATCTGTGGAACTGGATGTAATTTTCTACATCAAAGAGAAAGTTAATCCTATTTATATGTGGTCTACTTTGAAATATATATATGGAAAATTAAGTTCTATTGAAGTTAATAGGATAGAGATAGAGCTCTCTAATCTCAAATATTTATATTTTAGTAATGTTGAAGACTATATATATCACTTTAAATCTCTAAAAATTGAAATACCTATGGTAGGAGGCAAGGTAAAGAGTGATGAAAATAATTTTAAGTCTATTACTTCCAATATTTCTCCTCATTTCATATAGTTGATCTAGTTATTTATGTGAATGTTGACTATCAATAAGCCACAACCTATCTCTCTTGAAGGACTTCTTAAGCTTCTAATCCAATATGAAGTGATAATGAAGAATTATGGATATCTTTCTCATATGCAAGATCATTCAATAGACTTCAAGTCAACAAAATCTAAGGATTAGGTTCTTAAGGGTAAGTCTAAGATCTCAAAGAAATCACACACTTTATGAGTATTGTAAAAGATAAGAAAACTCCATCAAGAACTGTATTACAAGGTTGAAGAAGATTGAGATAAAATTCTTGAGGGATGAAAACAAGATTTATAATGATGAATAAGAGGTCGAAGGAGGAACAATAAAGGCCCACAAAGAATCCATTATGGGGAAGTTTTTACCTCTAGTTCATTCTCTCCTTGGTTCTCTTAGCTCAAAGTGTTAAAAGTTGTGTAATATGATTTCATTTAGGCCAAGGTTAAAAGTGTGAAGATGTACTTATAATCATCACTTATGTAGCCTAAAGACATATGATTATGCAATCCTATGAGAATTCATCACTTATTTAATCCTATGGGTATGTTCATGTAATCATATGATATCCTTTCATATTTCATCCTTTGTGGTATTGGTTAATCCATCTTTGTGGATAACCTTACTGAAAAGGATAATTTATTCTTATTTTATTGTAAGGTTAACCTCAATATTAATTTTATGTTGGCTTGAGGTTAACCTCTCCTTGATAATTTGATATCACTATAAACACCCCTCAATGAGGATCTATTTGTATGATAAGTATGAATAAAAATATGATATATTAGGGTTTTCATAGGCACTTACCTTTTAATTATTATCATCTCTCTCTTCATTTATTCTTTTTATCTCTTTAATGCTATCTTTAATTCACTTCTACATCTTTCTGAATATGATCATGGTGCATGCATGTTTTGGAAATTTTCTAGAAAACATTACAAATTTAAACACTATTTGATTCTTTTCCCATAAACATTTGTATGCATTTCTTATTACAAGTGTTGCAAGAATTAAATATGTTCCCTTGTTATTGAAAAATTATTTTTGCACATCAAACCATAGATGGATAGCAGATCAAGACACTCAAATAAATTTACTTTCAAAAATCTACCATTTTTCTCATACGCCCTACTATGGAAGACATATTTATCTATTTTATTATGTTCTTTTTATTGTCAAGATTAGAAACATGTGATAAGCCATGCCTACATTCTTTGTTTCCATCCTACTTTAATGTCTTATACATGAAATTAGGTCATTATCTTAGAGTACATTGAATAATACATCACAACCTTGACCATTTGACTATAGTAGACATGATAGTCTTTGTAACAAGTTGAATGAATAATTATTAACTAGTATTTTAGACTTTTTATTATTTATTTTTCATATAATCTAACTATAAAATAGACATATTCTTTTATTTACTTTCTTGTAACTCCATATATTCTTTTCTTTACTTTTTGTAACTCCATATATTAGACTATCAATTCTCTTCAATCATATACTTTACATTTAAACTTCTTTAATTCATAATCCTATCTTCTTAAAGATTAAATAAAAATTAACTCCCTCAAGAATATAAAAAACATTAATTTACTTTAAACATTATAAAAATCAAATATATATAAAAATCAATGAACTTTTAAATATTTTTAAATCATGCCTTAATAAAATCAATCGATTTTTCTAAATACCAAACCCCTACGAACCTTTTCCAAACTATAGATTTAATGTTATACCATATTCCTTCTAAAAACCAATCCACATCCCCTAAAGTGAACATACAATATAATTCTTGGTTATATCCAATAATGACAATATTTTCTCATTCCACCCCTCTTGATTTACTAGAAAAGCATACAAGAATTTTTAACTTATTAGATTTCTCCTTTTAATCATCTGTTAAACAAACTTGGTATCCTTGATAAAAGCTAATAAGCCTTTTCTTTATTATTTGTCGATAACATTCTAGTAGTGTCCATAGTTTCTGCATCTGCATATAGTTTTCATAATAATTATTTTGTAGTACAATCAAGGTAGCATGGCAAATTTAAAGCTTGAATTTAACTAAAGCCATGTATGTTCAGCTTTTAAAATGGCAGAGTTGGTTACAGTTACTATTTTACTAACGGGTAAGTAGGGTTTAAACCACAAAAACTGTTTCCAACAGTTTATTGGTCTGGTTATTGTTGACCCAACTTATCAGTCTAACACATACTTAGGATTCAACACAGACTACTACTTTACTAAAATTGACAATATACCCAAATTTAAACCTAAGTTCAACAAACACTTAAAACAAATTCTAAGCACCCATCTTATCAATTGGAATTTACCCTTGCAGTATGCAAGTAACTTCACTTGAAAAGGGTCCTACTAAATATCCACCCAAACTATTCAAGTATGTTACCAGAATGGCTTTCCACATCTGAGATGACATGGCAAGCAGGGTCTATTAAAATGTATTTACTTCTCTTTTTGACTTGGCAAGCAGGGTATACTAAAATATATTTTCCTCTTTTTGTAAGTGTGGTATAGAATACGTTCGACCATAATTCTAATTGCTATGATGATTTGAATGAGCAATTATATATTCTGTATAGAAAGCAAATTTACTGAATCAACGTCAAACTTCGAAAAAGGTGTCACCATACTTCTAATTTCTATGATGATTTTAATCATCAAATATATATTCTGTACAGAAAGCAAATTTACTGAATCTACGTCGAACTTCGAAATACAGAGCACTATGTTGTTTAATTGTTTTGAATCGGTCAGGCCATTTGGATATATACCATCTTATAATGTTATATCTAAATTATTAAAGATAGTTTGTCTGGGTCTTTGATATATAGTCCAAAGCTATGGAAGTTAATCTTATACCAGATTCTGGTAAGTAAGGTCTCGACAAGTGAACGTCCAAACCACCAAAAGAACTACATGAACCTCTTTAGATGATATGACAGATTTGTTTTATTCTTTCACAAATTATACCGTCAAAAGGTTGAACTGAAGCTATTGGGAACACCGGCGAAAAACAGGGTGGCAAATATATTGTTGTTCATACTTCTCTTATTAAAAAAAGACATATTTTAAAATCAGATTGTGAACGTGAAGTTAAATCATCTAACAAAGAAATTTGTTAGAATATGAGTTTTTTTTTTTCCTGGTGTTTTTTCTATATTACGCCCTTCTTACATCGTCAACTAAATAAAAATGTGCCGAAAGCTATTACACAGAGTGCAGTTGTTATGCTAGTTATACTAAATATTTTTATTTATTTTAAATTAAATTTGATTGGTTATTATGTTAACCAAATACATGCTCTCAAATGGTAAATAGAAATGTTTATAAGATTTAGGCCATAGATTGAATCCAGGTGAAAGAGGAATAATTTTTATACAATTACACATTGAACAGTTTGGTCTCTGTTTCACATGATAGGTGAGGTCACCCATTTAAAATACACTTACGTTAATATAATATTATTTTAAAACATCACGATAATAGTATTATGAAGTTTTCCTTGCGCATATTAATAAAAAATTATTATAATATTATTTTAAAATCTTAAAATATGTTAAAGTATTATCTCAGGTGAAAGACTTTCAATGAAAGGTTGGATTGGTAAGTGTTAGTTTGGTTGGGCATTTGTCAAGAGGAGACCTAGGTTCAAACCTTGGTGGTACCATTTAGCAAAGGTAGTAGTCTTTTCTAAATCCTGAGTGCGCGCCTCGCGTGAGACTGACGATGACACGAATCCCAAGGGATCTGTGGTCCCCATCTCACGACGGGTTATGGTTAACAATAACGAGACGAATAGGTTTATTGTGTGCATTCCCATGTGATTTGAACCCTGCCCGGCACTTACTAAAAATAGTGGTTGTACCAACTCTCCTTGTATATTTGTTTTAATTGATTATATAAAAATAAAAGGAATATAATTAATTAAACTTATTATTTATTAAAATATACTAAATAGTAATAATAAAGATAATTATTTTAATATATTATAATAATATTTTTATGATAAGAGGTTTGACTGCTTGATATTTTATGTTTATTATAATATTATTTTTTCAATGAGTTTACACACGTTTTTACGAGGGTTCATGTCCCCTCATACTGAGTGGGGTCTGAACCTTACACTTCAAAGAGAGGCCAAAGCCCTTACCACTGCAGTAAGCTTACGGTAAGCATACAACTCCTGTTATAATATTATTTTTAATATTTTTTAATTTAAATTATTTAAATTTAATTGTCTATTAATTAATCAACTCACTTGAAAGGGTTTTGTGATTAGTTTAAAATATGTGGGGTCTTACCCTATTGCATCATCACTATATAGTGGTATTACAACAAATCTTATTGTAATACATCATCACTATATAGTGGTATTACAAAAAAATTAGGATATTATTTATGTATTGTTTGGCAAGATTTGAACCTTGGTCTCCTCCTTAACTGAGGAATCTAAGTAGTTGATGTCACTTATTTAAATTTAAGTTTACATAGGTTTTTATAAAGGTCCTTGAATGTTGAGGAATCTAAGTGATTGAGCTAATGTGATTTGGTTCAAATTTAAGTTTACATAGATTTTTATAAGGGGTCTGGGTCACCTTTACCACGGTTTAAATTTAGGTCTCCTCGATGATGATCCATAACCTAAGAACTTACCATTATGGTACATTTTAAGTGATTGATCTAATGTCATTTGATTCAAATTTAAGCTTACACATGTTTTTATAAGGGATTGACCCAAAACCTAAAAACTTACCATTACGGTACATTTTAATTGATTGATCTAATTTCATTTGATTCAAATTTAAGATTACACATGTTTTTATAAGGGATCTCGATCCTCTTGTACCAGAGTTTGAACTTAGGTTTCCTCATGAAAACCCAAGAACTTACATGATAGTATCCCTCGTGAGTCTAAAATTTAAGTTTACATAAGTTTTTGAGGGCTAGAGTCCCCTCTTAGGGAGGTTTGAACTTGAGTCTACTAAGTGAAAATCCAAAGACTTATCACTACGAGATTCCTTGTTGGTTAATTACTGTAATATTATTTTAAAATATGGCATTAAATAAGGGTGAGTGCGTAGCCAGAGTTGGTGTGATACGGCTAGTTGAGGAATGTGATCAGTATGGTGTGGATCCACAAAATTTTGGTTTAAATCACATTAGTTTACTATAAACCTTTTTAGGTCCGAGGTGTAGACCAATTATCCAAAGACTTATCACTACGAGATTCCTTGCTGGTTAATTGCTGTAATATTATTTTAAAATATGCCATTAAATAAGGGTGAGTGTGTAGCCGGAGTTGGTGTGGGACGGCCAATTGAGGAAAGTGATCAGTATGGCATGGATCCACAAAATTTTGGTTTAAATCACGTTAGTTTACCATAAACCCTTTTAGGTCCGAGGTGTAGACCAATTATCCAAAGACTTATCACTACGAGATTCCTTGCTGGTTAATTGTTGTAGTATTATTTTAAAATATGACATTAAATAAGGGTGAGTGCGTAGCTAGAGTTGGTATGAGACGGCCAGTTGAGGAATGTGATCAGTATGGTGTGGATCCACAAAATTTTGGTTTAAATCACATTAGTTTACCATAAACCCTTTTAGGTCCGAGGTGTAGACCAATTATCCAAAGACTTATCACTACGAGATTCCTTGCTGGTTAATTGCTGTAATATTATTTTTAAATATGGCATTAAATAAGGGTGAGTGCGTAGCCGAAGTTGGTGTGAGACAGGATGAACGTGATCAGTATGGTGTGGATCCACAAAATTTTGGTTTAAATCACATTAGTTTACCGATGTGTAGACCAATTGGTTTGGCCAAAACTCGTAAGGGGTGGACGTTCAGGGTTCAAATATCAAGCCTCATCGAATTGAACATTTGTCCCTTTCCTGGTGCTTTTAGGGGCGTAAAAGGTTTAAAATGATTACGACATGGTGCTTATAGGGATGGATTGCACGGAGTATTGTATGGTAACTTTCGAGGCAAATAGCGCAGAATACTGTGGTGGACGGATAACGTGTGACATGGTGGTTATAGGGGCATAGTACACGTGGACGTTCAGGGTTCAAATCTCGGGCCTCACCGAACGGAATGCTTCTCCCTTTACTGGTGCTTTCAAAGAACGGCTGTGTGCAGTATTGTGTGGTAACTTTCGAGGTGGATAACATAGAATATTGTGACGGATGGATAAGTGTGACATGGTGGTTATAGGGGCGTACCTCACATGAACGATTGTCCCTTTCCTAGTGTTTTAGGGGAATAAAAGGTTTTAAATGATTATGGCATGGTGGTTATAGGGACGAACATCGCGGAGTATTGTGTGTCGCGGAGTATTGTGTGGTAACTTTTGAGGCAAATAGCACAAAATACTGTGACGGACGTGCCACATAGTGGTTATAGGAGCGTATTACATGGAATACTGCGTGGGGGCTTTTGAGACAGATAACACATAATACTATGACCGATAGCATGCAACATGGTGATTATAGGGGCGGATTGGGCGAAATACTGTGTGGTGGCTTTGGAGGCGGATAGAGCAGAATACTTGTGACGGCCATAAAAAACGAATAACATACCAATATCATCGTAACAACTATCAATTCCCACCATGTAAAATACAATAAAACTAATAATAATAATAATAATAAAATGTAATAGGAAGTTTAGTTTAATCTCGCCAACCAAATTTAAGTAATAAAAAAGTACATTCCTGTTAAGACAAGTATTAACAATAAACTTTATCGAGAAACCATCCTTTTGCTCGTTGTGCAAAGAAGGACAATAATGATGATTTAACAAGTGAGAATTACTCTTATTTCGTCTGGATGTGCTCTCTTCAGTCCATGAACTACGCTGCGTTCATAGCGTGCTAGTTTATGAAAGGACTACACAGAAACTGATCATACAGCCATAGTTTATAAAAGGACTACACAAAAACCGATCATACAGCCATAAAGTGGCGTGGCCAGAGATCAACGGATCCTGCACCATTCCAATTCGGCGTTACGGCTGTAGTTATTGGGGCCATAAATAAATTTGACATTTAATACCTAACAACGCCTGGACACATACAGTGTCTACCCAAACAGAGGGTGATGTCAGGTCCCAAGTCCTTTCCTTTGATTTTATGAACCCAATATCATTGCTCATCATTTTCATACAACAGTGAACCTCATTTATTACACCTGCTGATTATTTCAGTCATGGGTGAAGCAGCTTCGTTCCTGTGAAAATAAATCTGACTCATTCAGCCCACCCTGACATTTAATCTCTCATTTTTACCATGTAAGCATCCTTACCATTACCATTACCACTACCATTACATTTACGTACGCCTCTAGTTGTTATTACATTATTCAGATAGTTTTACTTCACCTCAATTGCCAAGTCCGAACCACGTGGTTGGTGTATATATCTGATCAGCGTCCCATCATAAGATCCTCCAACTGGCAAAAGGGATGTGTCATAATACGGCAATAACTCCAGCAAAATTCAGAACTGCTGAAGATAGTAAGACAAATGCCTGCAGATGCCCATGTGTTCCACCAGTTGCTTTAGGAAGCCAATTTCCCGTAGCAGAAATTGCAGAACCCAGTACTTATTGTTCACATGTCCAACAAACGTTTCTTGTTATTAACGACGAAACATTTTTAATCTGTGCGAGTTATGACAGTAAAAGCAGTAATAGAAAAATTATCCATTTTTCACAAGTTCGCATTTTATAATAAATTGTCGATCTTAGGGAAATTATTCCATTTTTCATGAGTTCACGGTTTTATAATAAATTTTCAATTTAGGGAAACTTGGTCAAGTTGGGAAAACACAGAAAATACAAAACATAAATCCAGAAGAACCAAGTAAAAATACAACGGTCGTTGAAATTATTTAGTTTTGGTAAATCTTGTTGTCGCCTGTAACCCGTTATTAAAATGGGCCGCCTTCACCGACAATCAAGATAGCAAATTGCTTACTTGATACAACAAAGCAAAACGCGATCCATATGAAGAAGAGAGTTATATGGAATAATTGTTAAACACACCTTTGCTTAAGTCAGAATGTTTTATATCTTTTAATTCTATTTTTTATTTTACTTACTTCAAAGAGTTTCTTCTTCCTTATGAAAGCTCTTACATAATTGTGTATGCCTTTTACGTTATGTGTTATTTTTCTCAATATTTTAATGGTCTAAATTATATCTTATATTTATTATTGTTTTTAAAATTTTATACTTATATTTTCATTGAATTGTCTTTACATATTTGGTAAACATTGTTTAATTATTTAGCTAACTATTTTGAATATTTAAATGGTCTTATATTTTATTAACGCCTCATCTAAATGACTTTTTTATTTTTTTCTTAGAACTATGACAATAAAATAAAATGTATTTTCATAGATAAATATTGGTTGCAAACATTAGACATGATAAAACAAATTAATATTGTATGAGGTTGTTTGGTATTTAGACCATATTCCATTTTAATGTATGCTTGTTGTTTCACATCTTTAATCCCTTGATCTTACATGTCAAGCTATTTTTGAGTTCTCATGACTATGTTTTTATCTTAAGACTAGTTGGTATTTTATTCTTCCATTGTCCTTATTATGTTGGTTGTCATACTTTGTTAAAGGTATAGATAAATATTGGTTGTAAGCATTAGACATGATAAAACAAATTAATATGTATGAGGTTGTTTGGTATTTAGACCATATTCCATTATAATGTATGCTTGTTGTTTCACATCTATCAAGCTATTTTTGAGGACTATGTTTTTATCTTAACACTAGTTGGTATTTTATTCTTCCATTGTCCTTATTATGTTGGCTCTCATACTTTGTTAAAGTAAAGGTATGAACCAACTAGGATTCAAACCTTGAGTCAATTGATATTGGCATTACTCTAGCTTGAAGCATTAGAACCTTTTGCTAATACTACGTTGTGAATCACTTCAACATTTTTCCTTTAGTCATTGTTAGTGTTCAAGGCTCCTAGCCTCAACACCAACTATGATACCCCTAGTGAATTTTAATATGAATACTTTCTTGATGTTTTATTATTATATTTTAATTTTATACAATTACATAAAGGTAAAGGTAAAGTAGTTTTTAATGGAAACAAGGTCATTGTTAGTGTTCAAGGCTCCTAGCCTCAACACCAACTATGATACCCCTAGTGAATTTTAATATGAATATTTTCTTTATGTTTTATTATTATATATTAATTTTATACAATTACATAAAGGTAAAGGTAAAGTAGTTTTTAATGGCAACAAGGTCATAGGTCATATGACATAGAGGATGTTGCTTATCTAATATATCATTGTCCAACCATATTTTAGTTACTGAAGCATGTTGTATAACCCTACCCTAAATGACTCTCAAAGTTTCAAAATCTCCACTATTAAGTTCAACTATATGATGTAGGAGAATCCAAAAATAAAATAGTTATGGATAAAATAAGAACCACCTATTTGTAACAATCAGTGTGTGTAAAAAGACCATGTTCTTGCAATAAAAAAGGAGGGATGGAGAGGAAGAGAAGATGAATCAACAAGGAAATAAAGAAGAGGAATCAATAAGATGCCAAAGAAAAGGAATCAATAGAGAGGTCGATAAATATAAAGGAGAGAAGAGGAGAGAAGATGGAGGATGACATGCATAGAGAGAGAGAGGAATAAGAGTCTTGTGTAAAGATATATAGTGGACAAATATTGTAATGTACATTTGATACACATATTGTAAATAAAATTAATATCCCACATCGAATTTGTTTGTGCATTTGTTTAAATCGCAATTACATTGTATGTTGTAGATTGCATAGGTTGGTATTTGTGCAAGAGTGTAGGTTTGCAGGTGAAAACGAAAGAATTATTGTAGTCCAAAAATATATATTGATCCAATATGTAACATGACATTCAAGTACCTATCATTCAAATAATTATCGTTTGAGTGATGAGCCAAGGATCAAAGTGTTGTTTAAATTTGTTAGTTTCCATATGAGTACAATACATTGATATTGAAGTTAACCCAACCATATAAGTTTGATTACCAACTAACCGATTCAAATGGTCATTGTCATTCAAGGAAGAGCGAGGTGTCATTCAAGTAGATAACTATTCAAGTAGAAGTGTCATTCATGTGGAAGCAAAGAATAATTCAAATAAATTAAGAGGTGTTGTTCAAGTGAATAATAGTCATTCAAGAGAGTAAATAAGTGTCATTCAAATAAGTAATATTGTTTTGTTTGAGTTGGAAAGATAAGATTCATTTGAGGGAAATACCTTACTACCATTCAATAAAGACCAAATATCATTCAAATGATAATAAAATTGATATTCCTATAAATAATACAATGTCATGTGGGTCAAGTGTCAAGTTTGAATTATGCCTATTGATACATGGAGGTCTAGTTTGTTAAAGTGGTTATGTAAGGAGGAATGTTTCATTGAAACCCCTCCTTATGACTACATAATTTAGTATTAGGGTATATTTTTAGAGGTCTATGATGCGTGTTAGAGGATATATAGCACATTGAATAAGAGGAAGACCACATGGCATTATGCCTTGACTGATAAACATAGCCAAGATTGAAGAACACAAGCTTATACTGAGAGGGGGTGAACAGTATAAGACCCCTTTTTACTTTTTTCCTTTATACCTAAAAATAGTAAAGCAATATACCCAAAGCAATATCACAACAATGCACAAAATCATCCACAAAGAGACACCAATTTTAACATGGTTCACCCAGAATGGCTGGGCTACATCCACAAAACCTTTCTATAAAAGTTATCTCAAAATTCTTTGGGAATCCTTTCCAATTACAATGTTTATGAGCCTCGACTCAAAGGAGATACCTTCCCCCAATATCGAGTTCGTGGGCACCAACCCACAGGAGACACCAATCCCATAACTCTGCTCTGACTGGTGATCCTCTAGAAAACCTCTGCCTCCAATGCCCTTAGCAAATGGAACTCTATCCACAGAAGACACTTGTCCTCCCTGCTCTGGTTGGAGACCTCTGTCCTCAACTCTATCACCTCCAAATCTGGTCCTCGAATTTGCACTAAACATAGTCCTTCGGTCTAGCACAAATGTCCTCATTCTCTTTCTCTGATCTACACCAAACACAGTCCTTCGGTCTGGCACAAATGTCCTCAACCTCTTTCTCTAGTTTGGGTACAAATCTGTCCTCAAATATGCACCAATATCTATCCTCAACTGGTCCTCAAATCTGGTTCATAAAAGTGGTTCACAATCTTTCACTAAAGCTTGCTTGATCTTCACCCAAGTCTTCACCAAGAATTTTCTCAGATCTGCTTTGCAAGTTCTCACTAGAACCTGCCCAAAATGCTCCACAAGCTCAACAAGAGCTTGCTCAAATATGCTTGTAAGCTCTTAGAAAAGCTCACACAAATCTATCCATAAGATCTCTCTGCACAGTCACAACCGCACTTGGTCGAACTCCAACCTTTGCACTATTTGTGCAAACACTCTATCTTGAACTTCTCCCTATGAATATCACAACCCTTTTGCTCTCTGTGCACTCTTGCTTTGCACTTAGCTCGATTTGACATGACTCGCTCTTTGCGCACGGTGGACTTAACTTACAAAATTTTTTTCCATCCAAATCTTAAAACATCCCTCCTTTTATAGCAAAAATTCTCAAGATCAAAACCTTAATCTTAGTCGGTTGTAACCCTTAAACTTTGTCAGCTCAAATTTAACTCTGTCGGCTTCAACTACCTCTGTTCTAGCTTTCCTGAAACTACATGTCGTGATATCTGACACCTTTCCTCCATACACTTTCTTTTGTTTTTTCATATCTACACTATCTTTTGTCCAAATCATACACCTTAACTTATTTCACTTTTTCATGAAATCATGACACTTTTGTCTTCATAGCCTTCCTCTCTACTTTTATCATGAAATTGAATTTCACCTATGAAGACATGCTTTCTTTCAAATCATGATATCAAACTTCTATCAAATCTGACACTTTCCATTAACTTTCCTTCATCTTCTAAATCTGACACTTTCTTCATACGTTTTCTCCACAACCTATCATGAAATCACTTCTCACTTCAAACTTTCCTATTCAAATCATAATCACTTAATTTCTCACATTCCAAATCTATTCTCACTTCAATTCAGCATGTCACGAAATCGTGACACTTTTCGAGCTACTTTCTCTCTCTTCGAACTTGTCACGAAATCATGACAGTTCATACTACGGACTCTCTCTTCTACATCATGTCACGAAATCGTGACACTTTTTCGTTCGTACAACCTTCCTTGCAATATGTCATGAAATTGCGACACTTTTCCTCTCTTCCTTCCTGCTCTTTTCAAGTCGCAAAATCGACATTCCAAATCGCGACACTTTCCACCTTGCTCTCCTTCTCTGTCAACATTCACGAAATCATACAAATTTTCCACTTGCAATTTTCTCTACCAACATGTCATGAAATCGCGATAGTTTTTCTTGCTTCTTCTCTCTCTTCCAACATGTCCAAATCCATTTTCCCTTCTTCTCTCTCTTCTAACATGTCACAAATCGTGATAGTTTTCCACTCTTTCTCTCTCCTCTAACATGTCTGAAATCATGATAGTTTTTCCAAAAATTTCTCTCTCCTCTAACATGTCGAGAAATCTGACTATTTTTCTTCTCATTAATATGTCAATATCGCGACACTTTTCTTACTTGACTTTTTCTTTGATCTTTTGCAAAAGGGCTACTATGATCTTCTTGGAAACTCACTATCCATGCTCTGAATAATCTTATTGGAAACTCATTGTCTATGTCTGCAAATTATTTGACATTAAATCAAATTCCTTCAAGAGCTTCTTGACATCAATGATAACTTCTACACTTGAGCAAAGGCAATGTACCCAAGGTACCCAAAATTGCCAACAATCTCCCCCTTTGTCATTGATGGCAAACCTTTATGGAAAACACATCTTAAGAGCCAAAACTAAAACCAACTGTGCTAACAACTGAGAATCTTCCTTTGAAGTTTTCTCCCCGACTTAAGCTTTCCTCTTCACTTGAAGCTCTCCCCCTTACTCATATCTCTCCCCTTTGTCATCAATGGCAAAGGTCACCTTTGAGGCTCGGACTAAGAATAGCCTCTTAGCTTAGTCCCTCCCCCACCTCCCGATGATGATTAATTCTAGGGTAGAGTAAAACTCCCATTAGGCAATCATCATCACGTCTATAACTTCCTTATCGGCCTTCTCTTGAACTCTTTGTCAATATTCCTATTCTTGTCATGTTCTTGTTCTTGTTCTCATCCCTGTTCTTGTCCATCCTTGATCCTTGACTTTCATACACTTGTTCTTATTCTTACCTTAAGTTTAGCTCTACTGTCTAGCCCCCCCATCCCCACCACCACCCAACCCACCAAACCCCCACCCACCCAAACCCCTAATACCCCAGCCACAAACCCCCCGCCCCCACACCCACCCACCCCCCCACCCCCCCCCCCCCAAAACCCCTCAACCCCGACCACCCCCAACACCCAACAAACCATACCCTCCGCCCGAACCAACCTCCACCCCAACCCCACCCACCCCCCACCCCCCACCCACCCCCCCAACCCTACCCACACCCCCCAACCCCCCACCAACCCCCACCCCCCCAAACCACAACACAGACACCTCACCACCAACCCCTCACCCCCCTACCCACCCCCGACCCCCCACCCCCACCCCCACCCCACCCCCCCCCCCCCCCCCCACCCCCCGGCCCACCACCCCACCAACCCCAAACCCCCCCCCCCCAACCCCACCCCCCCCCCCCCCCACGCCCACACCCCAACGCCCCAACACAACAACACCCACCCACACCACCTAACCACCCCCCCCACCAACACCCCAACACCCCCCCCCCCCCCCCCCCCCCCCCCCCACAGCCCAACCCCCCAAACCCCCCCCCACCCCCCACCACCCCCCCCCACCAAACCCCGACCCCCCACAACCAGACCCCCCACCACACAACCCACCCAACCAAACAACCCAAACCCCCCCCAACCCACCCCCCCCCCCACCCTAAACACCAAAAACCCCCACAACCCACCCCCCCCACACACCACCCAAACCCACCCACCCCACTACCACCCCCCCCCCAACCACCAAAAACCCCCCCCCGACCCCCACCACCCCCAAACCCCCCACCCCCAAACCCCCCCACCACACCCCACCCCCCAATCTCACCAAACCTCAAGCCCACAAACCAACCCACCCCCCCACCACCACCAAGTCACAAAACTCACCATTCCTAACTCTCATCACACCAAAACCCACCTTCACCACCAACTAAAATCCCCCACCATCAACCAACTTCTTTTCTCTACCCCTCACACCCACCCCCCCACCACACCCACCAAACCAAAACCCAAAAAAACAAACAACCAAACACAAACCACCTTTTACCCAAAACCAACACTAACCACACCCACTACACGTCACCAATAAAAGATTAGATAAACTGACACATTTGTCTTCATAGCCTTCCTCTCTCTTTTGTCACAAAATGACATTCACCTATGGAAGACATGCTTACGTAAACAGACACTCTCTTCACCAAAATCATGCACTTTCGCATGCACGCTTTCCTTCACTTCGAAACACGACACTTTCTTCATCCGTACGTTTTCTCCACAACCTAGTGAAATTGTGATAGTTCTCACTTCAAAACCTTTCCTTTCGCATGTCAAAACACGATAGTTCTCACTTCAAATAAATTCTCACTTTGAATTTTGTAGCATGTCGCAAAATTGTGACACTTTTCAAGCTACTTTCTCTCTCTTCAAACTTGTCGCGAAATCATGAAATTTCATACTGCAGACTCTCTCTTCTGCATCATGTCACGAAATCGTGACACTTTTTCATCCATACAACCTTCCTTGCAATATGTCATGAAATTGTGACACTTTTCCCTCTCTTCCTTCCTACTCTTTTCAAGTCGCAAAAATGCGACATGTCATGAAATCGTGACACTTTCCACCTTGCTCTCCTTCTCTGCCAACATGTCATGAAATCGTGACAGTTTTCCACTTGCATTTTCTCTCCAACATGTCACGAAACGTGCTTTCCCTCTCTCTCTCTTCCAACATCACAATTTTCCCTTCTCTCTCTCTTCTAACATGTCGGAAATCGTGACTTTGCCTCTTTCTCTCTCCTCTAACATGTCGGGAAATGTTTTTTCACACTTTCTCTCTCCTTACATGTCGCAAATCGTACTATTTTCTTCTCTAATATGTCACGATATCGCGACACTTCTTACTTGACTTTCTTGATCTTTGCAAAAGGCACTAGATCTTCTTGGAAACTCACGTCCAGCTCAAAACTCTTGAACCACCAGGCAAATTATTTGACATTAAACAAATTCCTTCAAAGCTTCTTGACATCAACAACTTCTACACTAGCAAAGAAACCAAGGTACCCAAAATTTTCAACAAAGATATTAAGGGGAATTATATCTAGACTAGAGGTAATTGAAATTACCTAAAGAAGAGGTATTTATCTTGAGAAAGTTAGTGATAGTGAAGAGGAGAATTCTAATCACCTAAAACTCAAGATGATATGCAAGGAAAAGAACTAGAGTAGTAATTGATTAAGTTGATCTATAGCATACTAAGTAAGCCAAAGATGGATGTTCATAATTTTAATAAAATTTTGAACAAAAAAGAGTTGATCTATTGGGTAAAAAAAATGAAAATATTATTTGATTATGTGTCTATGGAGGATCCAAAATGTTCCAAATTTACATGTATAAGGTTGAAGGGACATACTTCAATTTGGTGTGATCATGTTCAAATAGAGAGGCAGTGAAAGGGGAAGGATAAAATTTAAACATAGGATAAGTTTGTATCCAAATTGAAGTCTAAATTTTTACCTATTGATTATTAGATTGGATTATTTAGAAGACTCCAAAATCTCAAGAAAAAAGAATTAGGATTAAAAGAGTATATGAAATAATTCTATAAGTTGACCATAAGAGCAAGTCATATTGAAGATGATGAGGAGAAAGTGTCAAGATACATAAATGAAATAAGGTTAATGGCACAATATGACATTAATATGCTTTGAATTAGAGCGGTTGAAGAATCATATCAATATGCACTTAAGGAAAAAGAAAATTTGACTTGCAAGCAACAAAATAATTTCAAAGAAGATAATTCCCTAGAGGAAGAGAAAAATCAAATAGTGGTAGAGGTAAGCATATGCCAAAAGGAGAAGCTAGTACTTATCAAGATAATTGTAGTGATTTCTCATTACACCTAATGATTTTGGATCTTGGGCAAAAGATAAGATAAAGTCCAGATGGTGGAAGGCACAAAATTTTCAACCAAAAGTGGTCACTATTTTGCAAAATCTCTAAGCATAAAAGAAAGGCAAAAGTTTGAAGCTTCAACACATAACCTTATAAAAAATTATGGAAATCAAAATATAAGGGTAACCAACATTTAAAAAGAACAACTCATGATAGTCAAATTTTTTGAAAAGTTACAAACAAATGGAAGTAAATAAGTTTTAAAAGGCGGACTACATGAAATAAGCTCTCAAGAAGTGGAACACTAGAAGGTTTTATGAAGGGAAAACAAAAGAACTTTCCACAAATACCTCAAATGAGAGATTTTTTCGAACCAAGAAGGCATTGCAAATTCCCAATACAAGCCAACAAGGAAAATTTCTAACAAGTAGTCGATATGTTGCATAGGAATCTAAAAGACTAAGAGCACATCAAAATTTAAAGCATAACTCAGAAAGCCACCAACTTTAAATATCAATTTGTAGATAAATAGTAATGGTGCACAAAATCCCAATAAGAGTAGGTAATATTAATTTATGGATCATTATTAAGAATGGTAAGGGTCATTTACTATTTTCACTTCAACTTAGCAATCCAAGAAAGTGAGTGATATATTGAGAACAAAGGCATGGAGATTATAGTCCTCTACTTGACAACATTAATTATAGATGGTTCTATTATTCAAATTCTGGAAATCCCTAGGAAGAGTATTTGAAATTGTCAAAGTTTCCTACAAATTTTAGAGGGAAATTCTCCCTATTTTGTAATCTATATATAGTAGTTTTCTTAGTATTGTAAAGGATCGATAAGTTATACTACAAGTCATAAATCTTTCCCTTCATTTTACTCTATATAGCAATACTCATATTCTTGAGTGGTCTCTCAAGCCCCCACATTTAGAATAATCTCATAATGTTTTTATATTCATATATACATACTAGAGGTCTCTGACTATTTGGTTCTAATTGTTTGGTTCTCCCTATCCTATTAGTGTGTTTATTTATTCTTATATATGTTCAAAGGAGGAAGTGTTTAATTTTTCAACATATTACACTCAAGGTTGTGTAGGGGATCTTATATTGATCTTGGTGCATCACCTTTGTTAGCTAAGATTTTTCATTTTTTCTTTCTTTTTTATTTCTTTAGCCCTTTTTCCCCCTAAAGATGGTAGATTAGGCAAGAGTAGGAAAATCATGCTCAAGGTCACATCTTAAAAGGATCTAGCCTTATAAAAAATCTTGGAGGCCATTGATAGATCCAAATCTCATGCTTTTGGGATTGGCCATGTTGTCTCAATACACATGAAACATGATAATCCTTACCATATGGTCCAACTCATCTAATGGTCGATACAATCATAAAAGAAAAAAATTTAATAGAATTCCTAGTAGGACCCAATTGATTCATCATTTGTCCCATAATCAGAAGAACAAATTAGGATCTAAATCTAGTGAGGGTCTCTTCCTATCTACTTATTGAAGCACTTCAAAACTCACCTCATGAATCTTCTCAAAGAATAAATATCTAGAGGAAACCACTTTGAAGGACATCAAATTGAGATTTCATTGAAGACCTTAGTCTATCTTCTCTCAAAGCACATTTTGTATTCACCTAACAACTCCACTCCAACCAAGGGATCAAAAAGTGTATGAATGAGAGACATGCTACTGGGTCCTTTACTGCTAGAAATTTGCTAGAGTTGCTTCATCAACTTGACACCATTCCACAAAGAACAAGATTCAAAATATAGAATATGGTTGCTCCATAATTTCTTAGATTATTCCATTTGTAGAACAATAAAATCCCTCTACAACCTCTAAATTCATTAATTGTATGGGGGAACCTTCCAAAATTAGCACTAGAATGCCTTCCAAACTACACAAATGATGGTCCAAAAACCCCATTGTAACATATATAGGAGATGGTCTTCTTATATCAAGTGTACAACATTACAAACAAATATGTGGTTCTTAGACTTCTGGTGGCATCACTCAGAGGAGAAGCTCACCAAAAATATAAATATATTTTGCTATACTCAATTGTTGACAAGAACCAACTTATTGTCCTACTTATGGAAATATTTGAAGAAAATATAGAGGGAGCAGATATCCAAGCTAAAATTGACCTAATATAGATACAAAAATCACCTCTTGAGCTCCACAAACCTCAATCTACAAACAACCAGACCCCACCAGTCATCCGACTTGTCTTAGCCCAATCAATTTTTACTAAATAGTCCATCACTTACCTCAAGGAGAACCCATAATTTTAGGGTCAACCCCTTTTATTGGAGATAGAAGGGACTCCTACTGGGAAAAATTCCACAACTCTCAATCAAATTCAACTAATCTTAGATACAAATGAAGAATGTGTTGGAATGAAGGGAGAAAATTTTTCAATGCTTAAAATTTTAATTTTTATCACCTTTGACTCACAAAGATAGACTCACCTTCAAGGGAAAGAGAAATTTAGAATAGACATTGTGATTACACCAAAAAAATGATAAACGTATTAAATATAGACTACATGCCTACACACAAGGAGGCATTATAGATTAAGGGCACTAATGTTAAAATTTTGGGAGTGACAAAGGAGATTTTAATTACATTATATCACATGAAATATCTATAAATGTCTACGAAAACTTCTAAGTAGGTCTATTTAGAGGGAGACAAATTGAAGTTGAAAGATCTAATAAACAGACACTCTCCCCTCTCAGATGATCATATGAACCAATGGGAGACTAAGGTATGGGACCACAGTACTCTTGAAAAATATGAATTTACTAGCATAGACTGAGTGTGAAGCAAATTCATGTCTTGACCCTCTTAGGGTCCCCCAAATTAAAAAATGAGGTTCGCTAATGAAGAACACAAGCTTATACTGAGGGGAGTGAACAATATAAGATCACTTTTTACTTTTCTTTCCCAAATAGTATTATCCATTATAATCAATGGTAATATCAATAGAAATAACCAAAGCAATGCACAAATCATCACACACAATAGAGACACCAATTTTACATGGTTTACCCAATGTGGGCTACTCCACGGAGAAAATATTTCACTAAAATTTTATCAATCAATTTCTTGGGAATCCTTTACCTATTACAATGTTTATGGATCTCTATCCAAAGGAGACACCAATCCCCTAATCAAGTTCATAGATATCTATCCATAGGAGAACTCCTTTCTCCTCTTGCTTTGGTTGGTGATCTTCTAGAAGAACTATTGTCCCCACTGCTCTGGATAATGGATATCTATCCATTGAAGACACCTATCCTCATTGCCCTGGCTAATGGATCTCTATCCACTAGAGACTATCATCCTCTATACTCTGTCACCTCCAAAGCTCTGTCTTAAATATATACTAAACATAGTCCTTTGGTCTAGCACAAATCTGCTTAGTCTCTGTCTCTAGTCTGACATAAACCTATCCTCAAATATGCACCAAACTCTATCCTCAAATATATACTAAATACAGTCCTTTGGTCTAGAACAAATATTTTCTCAATCTCTATCCTCAAGCCTTAACTCAAAGCTTCACTCAATCTTAAATCAACTCTACTGGATTTGCCCCAAACCTTAACTCAAGGTTTGAACAAATCAATCAATCAACTCTGCTCATAAGTCTACTCAAAGACTTGTCTCAAATCTACCTTGTAAGCTTCCACAAAAGCTCACACTAATCTGTCCACAAGTCCTCTCTAGAACTTGTCCAAATCTGCTCAATAAGTCCTCACTATAACTTATCCAAATCTGCTCTCAATTTGTATTGTAAGCTTCCACAAAAGCTCACATAAATCTATTCACAAGTCTTCTCAAAGACTTGTCTCAAATCTGCTCAACAAGTCCACACTAGAACTTGTCCAATCTCATAGAAACATAAAGAGAATTGTTAGAGACTCAATATGCTCTACACACATCACAATGCTTAATCACTTTCAATCACTCTCTTAGAAACATATAGAGAATTGTTAGAGACTCAATATGCTCTACACACATCACAATGCTCAATCACTTTCACTCACTCTTTTATCATAGAAACATACATAGAATTGTTAGAGACTCAATACATTTCACACTCATCAACTCTCAACCTTTTTCTTAAATCAATTCAGAATATAGAACAATTTGTTTTATAGAACTTGAACAATCACTTCACACATTCACTTGACTAGGCTCAATCAACTTCTACTCAATAAATCACTCAATGAAACAATCCTTGCTTACAAACCCTAGTCCAAGCATATGAACACTCACTCAAAATATTTCCAACAATTCTTATCAACCAATCTCACATAACAATGATACTCATGATATTTGCAAACCCTAGTTCAAGTTCTTCACTCAATCAATAGCTTCAACAACAATGCTTATCAAAAAGGTTTTAACAACTCTTTATTCCATAAAACCTTGAAGCATTAACTCAACACACTCAATAAGGAAACCTAATTAAGTCCTTTTCACTCCAAACTTGTTTTCCAGAAAACCAACCAATCAACTCAACTATGGAAGAATGTGCTCATACCTTTTTCTTGATGATGAAGGAACCTCAAAAATCTACCACAACCAACAAACACTTCTTTTCCAAGCTCAAGAAAGTTAGAAGATGATAAACTCTCTCAAAGATACAATGCAAATATCAAAACACACATACACCTTATCACTCCATCTTGAAGAAATCATCCATCAACATATACAAAAATAATTGACCAAATACACCTTATAATCTCCTAGTTAAAATAATATCCAACATCAAAAATAATGTCAATACAATCACCTTTTCAAAATAACTCAATGGGAAGAAATCCTCTAAAAATCTGACCAACCCTTTAATCCACTTATTTCTCCAATTACTCAAAATAATGACCAAATAAAATACCTTTTATTTACCCCTTTTAACTCCCTAGAATCTTATGTCAAACCTTAGGCATTATAAAATATAACAAAAATTTATTACCTCCGCCTTGGTGAGACTCGAACCCTTGACGTCACCTTCCCATGCATCCTAGCCATGGTCTTGGCTACCACGTGTGCTAGGCACTCATTTAGGGATAAAAGAGCACCACGTGCTCTATATTCCTCCCCTTTTGTGCCTAAGCCAAAAAAACCATGCGTCGCTTCCTTCAACGCTTCAAACACAACACACCAAAATGTTGCTACCACAAATCGATCACGGGTCACTCCGCACCCAAACGCCTTAGCCATCAACCACTTGCCACTAGGCCACGTTGCCTAGGTGGATATGGTATTTTAGCCCTCGATGATCTTATTCCCTTTCGCTAGTGCCTAAGACAAGAACCTTGTCTTCTTCCTCGCACGAATTCTCTTCAACGCATGATTGCCTCTTTTTCTTGTTCGAACGAAGGATGATTCGAATGCCACTAAGGCATATATTTTATATATCATTTGTCACCTTTAAACTTGAACGTCGATGTAAATTTAATTGCCTTACAACCCTAACCTTAGGTTAATTATAATTTAATTAATAATAACATTATTATAATTAACTTATAATTAATTTAATAACCATAGGTTAATTAAATTAACTTACAAATTAATATATAATGAAATTATAATTAAATATAATTTATTTAACTCCCATAGGTCTATCCAATTTGTTTTAAATAAAAGACCATTTATTTTTCCATCATGGGTTTTAATAAAAAAACCCTTCTACTTATGCTTCCACATAATATTAAAAATATTATGAAGCTCTTTTGCCATTAACCTTTGCATTGTTCCTTTTGACCTTTTGACATCAATGATAGCTTATTCCTTGACATCAATGACCACTTCGTTCCTTGACATCAATGACAACTTTGACTCAAAATGTCCAACAATCTCCCCCTTTGTCATTGATGGCAACCCAAATTCTTTTTACCAAAAACTTAACATTTTCTTTGTTCTGCTCCCCTGGGACATTGCTCCCCCTGGCTCAATGCTCTTTTCAAATCTCTCCTCTTTACTCAAATACCAAAACTCTCCCCCTCAAATCTCTCCCCTTTGAAATCAATGGCAAAGGATCACCTTTGGGGATCGGGGCTAAGAATGAGTCTCTTAGATTAGCCCCTCCCCCACCTCCTCTTGAGGTGGTTAATTCTGGGGTGGGAGTAAGTCTACTCCCATCATGCAATGTTCCTTTCCTTTTTTAGCTTTCTTTTTCCATACCTTTGAAATCATACCTTTTTTAACCTTTTGAAAATCCTCTTTCTTGTTCATGTCTCTATTCCTGTTCATGTCCATGTTCATATATGTCCTTGTACCTATTTCTATTCATGTTCATATCCATATTCTTTTTCCTATTCCTATTCTTATTCATGCTTGGTTCTAGAATATCTTCTCTACACCACTTTGTTGTATGTCCATCATTATTGCACCTATAACACTTAATGTTATTATTCCTTGGAGGTGCAAATGTCTTTGGATTTCTCTTGGTGAAGCCATATTTTTTCCTATCATGAACCATGCAATTTATTGCCTTTTGACCAAACTCATTACATGAGTAGCACTACCCATGGAAAAGTTGCCTGTTTCTGAAATTTCCATTTTCCTATATTTCATGTGTCCTGCAATGTGAAGCCATGTGCCCAAATTTGTGACATGAGAAACATCATCCATTGAAGAAACATTGCCTTGACCCTATTGGTCTCTTAGTCTCTTCTACCCTATCCTATTTCCTATTCAAATTGTTCCTTACATGTGCATTGTTCCTTTCCTTGTTGAATATTCTATTGTCCAACTTATTCTTAGAAGTCTCACTCTTTCTTTCACTTTCTTCTTTTGACGCTTCTTATTATTTGGTGCTTGAGCTTGACTCTCCTTTTTCTACTTCATGTTTCCCTTGTTCTTCTTCAAAACTAAGTCCTATTTTGGTGACTGATGATATTTGTGCATTGATAATCTTGTTCAAAGTCTTTTAATTTTCCTCAAACTTGTGTAGCTTGTCCTTAGAACCTTTTACTTCCATCCTTAGTGAAACTATCTCATGCTCTAATCTTTCACACTCTAGATCTTTTGTCTTTAATTTTTTTTATCATACCTTCTTCAATTTTCCTTGCCTCTTCAACCTTGATTTTGAAGTTGGTGAGTTCCTATAGAAACTTTGTTTTTGTTTTCTCATATTCTTGAGCTTGAATCCTTAATCCTAAGTTCTCCTTTTTTAATTCTTTGAGATCAATACTAAGTCTTGTATATTCTTGCTTTTTTACCTCTGATTGTTCAACCATATCCTTTTTAGCTCTCCTTGCCTTTTCAACCTTAACTCTTAAGTCAGAGAGATCTTGTAGAAGCTTTGTCTTACACTTATCATCTTCTTGTATTTGAGCCTTCAATTCCA